>ADNK01001242.1:0-12500 GCA_000320545.1 Bigelowiella natans CCMP2755 | reverse complement strand
GCGAAGAAGAGTTTCTCAACAGATATATATATAATATGTGTGTGTGTGTGTTGAATGCGAAGAAGAGTTTCTCAACAGATGCTGAGGTGTGCGGTAATAGTGTTGCTATTGAGTAGTAGTAGTAGTAGTAGTAGTAGTAGTAGCGGTAGTAGTCTTGTTTTACTAATTATCCTACTACTACCACCACCACCACCATCACGTGTGAACGTAAATTTGTCTCAACCATTCAAATTCTAAAATTATAGTTTATAATCTGCATTAGATTAATAATTTTGACGAAGAACTTCCGATGATCTTAAACAATTCCACTGGAATCGTCACTGGGTTTCCAGGTGAGGAGGAGACCATTGGTGCACTTGATAACCTCCAACTTCTGGTGCTCCTACTGTAGTACACGAGGAGGAGTCCAATTAGGAAATGAATTTATTTTCACATGCTGCTGCATAGTTCAAATGATCTGCTGCCAAATGGGTGATGATGTTGTTGTGTATGTGTACATGGATGATGAGTAGATTAGTCTATTCATCATGAAACCACCCTGTTAGTAGTCATGTATTTCAACAACATCACACAGTGTGCAAACACACAAACACACACACACACACACACACACACACACACGATATTTTCATAAGTTATATATATATATATATATATATATATATATATATATATGTGTGTGTGTGTGTGTGTGTGTGTGTGTGTGTATCATGGAACATGACAATTTAATCGGAGTAATAAAGTCTTCTCTAACTGCGTTGTTGGTAAATAAATATACTACGTTGTCCTCATCATCCGCCGCCTCCTCCAAGACCCCGTCGAAGAAAAAGTATCCGTGCTAGTTCCCACCGTTCGTCCCTTTCCTCTCAATTTGCATCCAAAACACCTTCATCTGGTTGCTACTATAAAAGCAATGCCAACATTAGTCAATATTCTCTCATATTGAAATGTTATTTCAAATTAGAGATGTACCTCTTCGTCAATGTTTGCATACATGTGTGTGTGTGTGTGTGTGTGTGTGTGTGTGGTGCTTGTGTGGCGAGTCGCATTGATCACCCATGCTGAAATATTGTTTCTGCAATAATAACAACCGAGCATGGTGATACTCCTCATAAACTACAAGCTTTGACTTTGTTGTGGTGGGCAAGATCTTACCGGTGGAATCTCCGGAGACGAAGCGACGCCGCATAGTGGACTACCGAATTGGCCAGTAATAAAAGATATAAGTAGTAGTAGTAGTAGTAGTAGTAGTAGTATGTGATTAGGACCCCAGCAGTATTACTTATGGTTACATTACGCTATATTTCTCTCCCTCTCTCTCATTCTCTCTCTCTCTCTCTCTCTCTCTCTCTCTTCTCGTTTTATTCTCTGTCTCCTCAAATTTTTTTCATCTGCTTCTTGTTTATATGAATCTTTATGTATTTATATTTACGTATATTATTACGATTAAGGTTTGAGGAGGATGATTCGCGGCATTTTCTCAATCGAATTGATGAAAGATTCCCTGGAGGAGTAATAGTTTTGTATGTGATGACGATTTCAAGCAGCGTTTAGCACTACTTTCTAAAACAAAACGATACTATTCGCATGTCTTTGTATGTTCTCCTGCATATTGTGAGTAGTTATGAACGCAAATTTTATGCTACTTTTCAAATATATGTAACGGGAATTTGAGTGAGTAAGTGTGTGTGTGTGTGTGTGTGTGTGGTATATATTTAGGCGCTTGTTCGGCCTTGGAGAACAGCTGCTCTGAAGCTATTGCAAAATCTCTCGCAAAAATTCCATCCTCCAATCACACCATTAGAATCTGTATATAGAGGTAGTAAGTCTCTAGGGCAGTAGTAAGTAAGTATGACGAGACGGGATGATGACGACGACAACGACGACAAGTTTGTTTCTTTGTTACTGTATTATAAATTAATGCGTGGATATGGACATGGAGATATCAGTCTCCTTTTATTGGCGCCGACTCTTCCTCGATGTCTCTTTCTTCTTGTCACGTTTTGCTATTCTTCCATGGAAGTTTAAGATACGTGTAGATCTCCACCACCACCAATAAGTAGTAACAATAACCCACAACAAGAACTACTAGCTACGGTGAACATAAGTCTAACAATAATAGTCCACAATCCTAATAACAACTAGTAATAATAATAATAATAAATGATAACGGTCAGGTGAACTAGGAGTGCTTTTGGGCGTCTGGACGACAAGCAACATTCTCAAGGTTTGGATTATGATGATGAGAATGCCGATGTTGTAGATAATGATAGCATGATAATGATTATGCTGCCACCTCTCTTTCTCATATACATTTGTTCATCTTTAATAAATCTGCCATCGCGATTCCTTCTTCCGAGAAGATATCGTCCAGTGCAAAGATGCAGGGCATATTGCGTGCATGCTTGGGGCGCATAGATGTTCTTGAGGACCTACTTCCGGAGTATCGCCATACCTTTCTCCATGGCCTTGCTGGGGTTTCTTGTTACAAAAAACACTACATAGGAGAGGGGGGGAAGAAGGGCAGGGATTAGGGTGTGCGTATTCAATGACTATCACAGTGGTGTTGGCCTGGCTCTGATAGCCGAAATGATAAAAATTGTGATTCCATGTTTATGTGTGGTCGTTTGATCTCTCATCCATGGATTTAAAGAATAAAATGTATGTAGGTGCGTGTGTGTGTGTGTGTGTGTGTGTGTGTGTGTGTGAGGTTGAGGCAAAACTTGAACATTATTACTACATCCATATCAAGGGCGTGTGTACCAGAGTTGCAATGCTGCATGCTTTGGGTGAATTAAGGGAGGCGCGTCAGCATGCCGAGAAATGTCTTATGTTCCTGCCAAACGTAAAGAATTTAGAGAAAGAAGTATGCAGTCTCGCCATTGGGCGTGCAGGGTTCGTTCAACTAAAGTAGTAACATAGAGACGATGACAGACCTAACAACCGATATTGGCTTTATAATGATGAGGAGATAGATGGTAAAGAAATTAAATGGATACGAGACTGTTGGTTATCTTTTGCTACATCGTAGTGGTCATCATCTTCATCATGATCATAATCTTTATCATACGAATTATCTTTACCAGATATTTGTACTCGATTGGTTTCATCCGAAGAATCCTAAAGAACGAGAGTTTTGGGTTTGTTCCTTTCTCTCTCTTTCTCTCTCTCTTTGTGCGTGCGCGCGCGTGTGTGTGTGCGTAAGCTTTCTTCAATGATTTCGCTGAAAACAACCTATTATTAATTTAAAACAAGTTCATAATGTAATCTCTGCAGTGCAGATGAGGTTCATCAGGTGATAAAGGAGTTAATTAGTTTTGGGCGTCATCAATCGTCTACAAATGCAAAGCTCAACTATCGTGTATGTATGATGACAAACAAGCAATTCCCTTCCCTAGCGCAAGCAAAACATGAAACGAGAGAGATATATGAGGAGTTATACGAGATCCTTTCCATCGTGGGTTTTGTATGGGTTTGCTAATATACTATCAAATATGGCTGTGAGTGAGTTTTGCCATGGTTGACATATATCAAGAATCATCCGTTTGATTCAAGCAGTGTGGCTTATCAAAGCCGATGCGTTGTCGTTCGTTCGTTGTAGCGGTCCTGCTACTACTATATCGTCGTCCGTTCGTTCGTTCGTTCGTTCGTTCGTTCGTTCGTTCGTTGTTCAATCGTCGTAGCAGTTCTGCTACTACTATTTCGTTGTCGTTGCCGTTGTCGTTGTCGTATATCGTCGTCCGTTCGTTCGTTCGTTCGTTCGTTGTTCGATCGTCGTAGCAGTCCTGCTACTACTATTTCGTTGTCGTTGTCGTTGTCGTTGTCATTGTCGTTGTTCGATCGTCGTAGCAGTCCTGCTGCTACTATTTCGTTGTCGTTGCCGTTGTCATTGTCGTCGTCTACTACACCTCATCATTCTTCATGAGGACTACTACTACTATTACTACTACTACTGCTACTACTACCAATTAGATTGCTATGACTAACTTCTAGCATCACCATACTGCTTACTACTATTTCTTCTTCTTCTTCTTCTTCTTCTTCATCATCATCATCCTTGTCTACGTCAACGGTAGAGCGGTGATATCTCGAAGAAAGGAAAACACTTTCTCCAGCGGATGAGTAATCACGACATAGATGGAAGGTATTTGAATACTATTTCAGCTATTTTTATGAACAAGTACATCTTTATTTTGCGTATATTGTATGTGCATTTGAGAGTGAGAGAGGGAAGGGCGGGGGGGGGGGGATGATTGAATGAGGAGACATGGGAGAAAGAGAGGACAAATATAGACGGTGGGTTTATTGTAAATGAGAGAAAAAACAAGGAAGTTGTGATAGTAGAACAATGTAGGTAATTTTGGTAGAAACAAATTAAAGAATGTTGACGAAACTATGCGAGAAAACATTCACGCTCTCATCGTGGAAGAATCTGGAAGCTTTGTCAAGGAGAATTATACATGATTGTCATTCTTTCAGACCTTTTACATTGTATTACGAGCCAAATGAGACTCCGATCCTAGGGGCGTACAAGGGCACCATTGGAATACTTATGGCAATGTTACATTTTCCGGAGGTTGTTGATTGATATCTATCCTTATCGATACAATGGATATTAATGTAAGAGAATCAATGAAGTATCCATCTGCTAACGACTCTGTCATTTGTTATTCGCAGCAACTTCACTCCATTCCGAATGCATGGAAATACATTACGATGACGGCATTGGAGATTGTTGACCACCAGCATTCTAGTTGCAATGTATGCCCATAAACTAGACGTAGTACTACTACTTTAGTAGGCGCTAAACCAACATGCTTTTATCTTTTTGTGATCATCTCGATTATTTCGGTTCATGAACGAATTGGGTGGAGTTGCCTCATAGAGGACACGCTCGCTCTTTCATTTGTTTTGAAGTATGTTTATCAACATTCCACGAACAACCAAATATGGATGTTCACATAGTCAATTTTTTCCCATCTAAGATTCGGGAAGCGTTTCAAGCGCCACTTGACCGGCTAGTACAATGGTGTAGCGGCTCTCCAGGTATTGTGGCTCCACTTCTTGCAATTGCTTCGCAACCTGCGGTAGATTCAAAGTACCGAAGAGCAGCGCTACGAGCGGCCAAGCAGGCAGGGGAGGTTACTTGGGTCAGGGGCATGCTCAGTTCGAAGGTGGTAGAGTGCTGATAATGTTGATTAGAAAACTATCAAGCACTTATGTATTCCAGCATGGAAGTTTATGTGACGTATAGTTAATCCATTTTATGTACAACTTACAAATCTTCCATTTCAAATTTTCATTTGATCTCTTCCATAGGATTTCAATTTCCTCCATTTCTTTTCCTTTTGTAAGTCCCTTATTACGGTGGTTTAATTTGTGTTTGACACATAATGAAAAAAAAAGGGTTTGGGATTGTGCCATTCGATTTGCGGAAATGGGTTAGTGATGATATCCCTGTAAGTCTTTCACTCACACACACAAACAACACCTGAATCACCCGATGCATGAAAACAAAGAGGTAGGGTTTTTAATTTTGTTATTAACAAAATATTTCTACACAAATTCATTCATTGCGCATATAGTTATCAAGCCACGAAAGAGATTCAATGGCTCAACCGCGCTCGTCATTTTGGTCGTGTGGCCCTGAAGCGATGGACTGAGTTGGAGTCCAATGCGGATCGGCCGCGAAGCTTGTTCGAAGGTCAAGCCGGCGCGATGGTATTTTTCGCCGCTCTCGCTGTTCCTAAGAGGGCTTGGTTTCCCGGATACACAATGATTCCTCGTTGAACAATGCTTTCACGTTTAAAGTAAGCATTATTGCTGTCAAAGCGTCTTTGCAGTGCATGCTTAAATCAAATTTCTCAGCCGAACCAGCGCATAGATCACACGGGATTTGGGGGAGTTTGGCAAACATCATGATATTGATCCTCCCGAGGAACACTTTTGCTGGTCCATTGCGCACGAATAGTTGCATGCAAAATGAGGGTCGTTTGACGCTACTCTTGCCAATTTGTCCAGTAGCACGGCTTTCGTGATGGGCTAAGTCTCTGACCTGCGAAGGTTGTCATCTATCAATGTGTTGTTCGCCGCTGCCAGATCGATGCAATCTGCCCGGCCTGCTCCGCTGATTTTTCACGGTAGCGCTCATTGCTACGAGGTCTTTTCACATTGCTGCCAATTCGGTAAGGCCATGTGACAATGCAGAATGCAATGCAATGCGCATAGCGCACATGTAGGCAGAGCTAGCAGAGGTGGCGCTCCATTCATTGGAGCTTGTTGACCTGCACTAGCACAGTGTGCACCGACGTGTGGCTCGGCTAGGCTAACTAGCTAATCGATGCGCATGCACCACCGCGGCGCGTGAGAACGTGAACGCACACGTCACGCATCTCGTCATGTGTGAACCTGTGCGCCGTGCGTCTTTGTTTTGGAGTTTCCTGTGATGGTGCATGCGTGCACCAAAGTGCTCAATGTGTGCATGCAGGTGCACGTGGTGTGCGTGTGAAGTGCATGCATGCACACGACATTGAATTGAAGTGAAGTGAAGTGAAGTCTTGCAGTTGGAAACTGCAATTCTCCGACACGCACTTCAGGCCGTGGGCAACTAGTCGCGACTTTGGACGTGCGACGACAACGTCCTGTGAACTAGTTGCAGAGAACGTGGGGGGCGGTTCCCCCAATTCACTGATTTTTGACTTGGCGATGTGATCCATCGATCTGCGGGTCCCATGGACCCTTCTCCCACGCTGACGTGGAGGAATCTGCATGCACAGCATGCAAGAATCAACTGATGTGGTCACTGAACACGATTTCAGATGCATCATGTTGGGCTGTTGCACGACGCTGCAGCTCACGCAGCGGACATGACAAGACAACTGCGCAACGCGGAACGGCGCTCGCGGCATCGCCTTTGTGCAGTGACAAGTCACAAGTGACCGCAACCCAGTGCACAACGGGCTTGTAGCTCATTCCGTGCCAGCTGCCGTGCGTTTTCAAGCGAGAGTGCCGCTCAGATTTGCTTCTCAAGCACCACAAAAAATGAACTCATGCTGGCATGGCTTTGAAGAGCCCTGGGAAGTTGATTTTTGGCCAAGTTTCCTGTCAGCTGCTGACCACCACACCGTGCCTCACGTTTCATTTCCCTGCCATCGGCGGTGGCAAAAATTGCGAAAGTGCGCAACGTGAAAATTTGCCCACTGACGACACGCTGCTGAACCAAATTGCTAGAATGACACGATGAAAATTGTGAATTCCATCCATCGACACATCATCAGCAGTGAACTTGCGTTTGCACACAGGATAAAAAGGGTGTTTGCCAGCAATTCCACTCATCCATCCATCATCGATTTGTTCTTTTTCATCCCTTTCCACCAGCTTTCATTTTTGTCCTGAGACTTTGTGCACGAAGATGCTCTCACTCGTGGTTTTTGACAAATCATGCTTTCCTTCAATCTGTGGCATTCCTTGTCGCTGTGTTGACGTGTTTGCACATGTGTCAGGTCAGTAGAACGAGTCACAGCAGCCCAGAGCCACTTGCGATTGATTCCACAGGTGTTTGTGTCAAACACAATGACGTGTCCATCCACTGGTGATCCTTGAAAACTGTGACAGGCAGAGGCACGTGCTGACCTGAAGTGCTCACTGATGAGTTCTGCAGGAATTCTCACTTCTTCCACATCACACACATCAATGACAATGAATTCTTTTTTGTTCACTTTGATGATTTCGTGAGTGCAATTTGCGCACAATTTTGGTTTTTTGTTGTCTTTGTGTTTTTCACGTGCAATTTCCATGCCCGCATGCCAGCGTGCTAGCGTGGACAAGTGTTGTCTGTGTGAATCTTTTTTCTGGGTTTCTTTTGCAGGCAATGAAAACGTGCTTGCCCACTGAACGAGAACGGAAGTTGCAAAAGGTGACATTGTTGAGTGCATTTGCTTTGTCCATGCTTCCCACCACTTTGAAATGTTTTTTCAGCACATCAAATGGTTCAGTTTTTGCATCAAATGTTTCTTCTTTTGCTCAGTTAATTTCAATCTTTCTTGATCAGTTGACACTCTCGTGCACATTTTCAATGTGATTTGATCAGGAAACATGGCATTCATTGCTTCAGTTGTTCCAACATCAACAGTTTTGATTTGTCAAACAGAAGTTCACTTTCAGTCATGGTGTTTGCATGTTTGATTGAATGTCTGATGCATGGCCTTGACACAGCTACGATGGTCATCAAGACAAAGCTGACGACAACAGCGCATGGAAGGAGAGCATTGCATGTGCGCCGCTGCTTTGCATAGCTACACTACTAGATTAGGATGACTATTGCAAAGATTCAATCACACAACATTACATCCGTCTCACGGATATGATGCCTGCCTAGCTACGTCTACATTCCGGCCGTCGTCTTAGCTTCATGAAATGGCTCTCATAGATTATATATTTTTTGCAAGACTATCTGCCTTCTTCATAGCATTTTTTGCCATCTCCACATCTCCCATGATTTCTATCCATCTGTGATGTGTTTCATATAATGTTTAATATATATATATATATATATATATATATTATATACATTTGTGTGTGTGTGTGTGTGTATGTGTATCACAGTATCACGCGAAGGAGCTTTGCTAAATTGTGTAGCATTATTTATTCCAGGCATTGTTCTGGAGTGATCAATTTGTCAACCTGCTGTCTTTCTTGTAGCTATACTCTTCGAGCGTCGCATTTATGACTCTCTTTAGCGCGATCTATCGAGTGCCATATCAACACCATTTCGTGAGATCAGTGCTACACTCGTGTTCTTTCTAATCGCAGTAGTACCGCATCCAGGAGACCTTGGGACATTGCTTTAGCTGCCGCGCCGATATACCTGTTGTGTAAAAGAGCACACACACACACACGCACACGCACAAGCACAAGCAATGACTCATTCCTGAAATAAAACCGTCATCATTGTTATCATTGCAATTCCTCAAGAACACAGGAGGAGGGGTAGATGACAGCACACATTCATTTTCATACATATGTGGCACGTCGAACACACTCGCATGTGTATAGCTATGTATCTTCGCTTGAGGGCCAACAAAGCTAGCAAAGCAGCCAGTCAATCGCATTACGTGTTGAAGTGAAGAATAGGCACTCCGTTGCACATGTAATCTTGTGGGACGACAGCCCTTTTCTCACCCCCCTCCCTAGCGCCAACGTCGTGAAGAAACACCGCGAGCATCTGATCCGGGTAGCTCTCGCACATCATCTCTCCTGCCTGTTTAACATTCCTTTTTGTATTCTTGTGCGCGTGAGAGAGGGTGTGTGGGGGGGGATAAAGGGAGAGGCAGGTATCTTCAACATTGCTCATTGTCTTGTTCTTGTTCTTGTTCTTGTTCTTGTTCTTCTTCTTCCTACTCCATGCAACACCATCCTAAGATATCACCTGCCGGTCATATAGCCCAGTGTCGCCAATGAAAACATAGCCTCGAATCTTCTTCCCCTCCCTCTCATTTTCTTGCCTATTATAAACGAGGAATAGTGCCCCTATGTGTCAGCTCTGTGTCTACAGCAATCAACGACAACGACGACAACAACAACAACAGCAACAACGCCATATCACAGAATTCTATGGTCTGAACAAAACACTACCGAAGGATCTCAAAGTTTTGGAATTTTCGTTCTGCCATCATTTCCTGCGCAGCAACAAACGCAATTTACTTCGAAATGGCCCGGAGACTTAGTCATCTCCACAAACGCACAAAAAACGCATTTTCATGAAAGATCTACCACCAACATGCGGTTATGCTGAAAGGAGGGCTAAGGGGCGATATATAGCAGTTTTCCCCAGCTCAGGATAGCAGTGGTGATGGCAGTGATTGTGCCTATTGTTTTTTAATCCATTCATGATTCGAGAGATCTCTGTCCGCACCTGAAATATCCATTCTCGCACGGACCCGTAAAGCACAGAGCCAACGCCCCATCCATTTTCTCCCTTAATCGCATCATGTCGCAGGCGTACGCGTAAGTATAGCGTTTGTGCTTCTGCGTGCGTGCGCGTGTGCAATGCGTGTATTTTCCACAGGTATATACCCTCTTCCGATAGTTGGAACAGATTTTGTGTGTAGGCTTTATCTCCAAGGCAAACTTGAATTCCTTAGCCCGTGCTTAGCAGGTGTAACATGATCACGTCATGGGTGGTGGTGGTGGTCATCATCTTGCGGTCGATCTAATGTCGTTTATTACCCGTCAGAATCGCGAGCGGCACTGCAGAGGTATCCGACTGTAAACCTGCCTTGCTCAGCTCCGCTCCGAACTACCAAAAACCATTAGAATTAGTTTTCGAACAGCCATGGTTGAATAGCACATCCCGATCAGTTATTATTTTTGTTGTACTTGGAAGACGCCTGGGTAAAAATCTCCTCTCGGGTAGCGTGTGTCTATCCCTTGCAAACAACATTGCTGCATCAGAGATATTCAGGTAATATGTTGTAGTTAGCCAGACCTCCGAGGTAGACATCTGCTATTTTAGCTCCACCGCTTGATTTAACGGTATCGTCGATGTCCGACATTACCTAGAGACGGAAATTTTACGGATGATGGATGGACGGACAAATAGTTTGAAACAACGAAGAGACAGCTTTGTGCTTTTGGGTTGCTCTGTTGTGTTAATCCACCTGAATCGCATGTTCTCCTGAGCCGATTGCCCTGGCTCTAGTGCTGGATTTATGCTCAGATGCAGGTAATGGCCGACCCGATCTCCTTAAAATCTGCAAATAATCATCGGAAATCAATGTAATCTACCCCACGAATTTCTGCTCGAAGTTACCTGAAATATGCGTGAGGAGAACGGTCGCGTCGCCGATCGAACTTTGGCCAAGTCTACGCCTCGAGCATGCAGAAGTATGAAGACGACCAGGTATAGGTGAAGGACAACCTAAGGATGATTCACCAAAATTTACGGCGATGATGAGGAGGTTAGGGGAGGGGGCACAACCCTCGTTTTCGATCCGTTCATCGAATTTGGCCTATTCGATGTCACATTACGGGAATGGAAAACATCGCAGGCGACAAGCTAAAAAACCATGTCGTAGGATAAAAAACATTTTCGTTTTTTTCTGTTTTGCCTTGCGCTGAGGTGACGATGGGCATCCTTTTTTAAGACAAAAAAAGGAAATTATTTGAAAAAAATAGCGCTGACAAGTGTCTCGAGGTGTCGAATAATTTTTCCCCAATAAAATACACAAAACACAGGCAAATTCTACCGCATTCCCCCATTGCGATTTTTGTTCTTGCTCAGGCATAAGGATCTTGTCGCAGGCAACTTTCGCCATGTATTTTACCTTCTGCCTTCCAAAAGTTCAAATTTTCAAATGCGTCCTGGAACGCCACCCTCTCGCTGATCCTGCACGTGTAATCCTGGACATCAATCTGGTGATCAGAAGATATGGCTAGGAGCGAAGAAGTGGATGAGGAGGTCGACCCATTGTTGCCATCCAGTGCGCGCGCAGAGAATGGAGGACTACGCAGCCGAATAACGTCTCATGGCCACGTGGAGAAAAGAGAGGAAGAGAAACACGAAATTGATGTTAATAAGGAAGATCCTTCAATGGTTTCCAATGGAGAAATGGGCACAAAGGAAAGCGGTTGCACGTGGGCACTTTATTACATATTCCCGCCTGCCTTATATATAATTAGGTAGCAGAATATTTTCCTGTTTTCGTACACACAACATATGGTCAGAAAATGTGATATGTGTGTGTGTGTGTGTGTGTGTGTGTGTGTGTGCGTGTTTGTATGTATGTATTTACACATTTATATACATAAATTCCCCACAGAAAGAGTGGAAAGAGTTTGATTTAAATCCTGAGTGCAATACGCCCTGGTTCATTCATTTTGTTTCCATCGCTCACAGCTATGTAGCGCTCGATATCATGATCGCTCATTCCGGCCACAACGGAGCATACAGGTGGGAGATAGATTTCAACGGAGTATACTCTTAATTACCCCCTTGTCCAGACACAAATACATCCAATACCTAATGGCTCATCACTGCATATTGAAATGTAAGCATTGCGTGTACTTGTCGTTCAGCTATGACCCCGTCTCCCTCATCATGGTTACCGAGCTGATAAAGCTAATAGTAAGACACATCAACCATTTACAACAACGCGTTTGTTGTACAGACGTGATAATATGAAAAATTAAAATGCTCACACACAGCATGATTCCTTACCGTTGCAGCATATATCACGGAGATCATGATACTGTCGACTGATGGTGTTTGGTTTCATTTGGCAGATAAGCAGCACGATGTGGCTTGTGAGCATAGCTTTGACTCCCAAATCGGAGAGAAAATGGTACCCTTTTTCGAGGAGACCTTCACATAATATATATATATATATATATATATATATATATATATACAATATATTTGAAGATATTATACTACCTCATTAAAATTATAATTTCTTTTGCCGAGAAAATCCTGCCTGCTACTAATATCTTCAAATTACACA
>ADNK01001243.1:15000-89149 GCA_000320545.1 Bigelowiella natans CCMP2755 | reverse complement strand
TGTTCCAGGTCATCGTTTATGTATATCAGGGTATGATTTGGTATGTGCCCCAATCCGCGGCCGTCAAGATCCCGTTTTCGCATGGAGGTATACTTGAGATCTGCACCCTGTAAAGGTTCATATTAGTTGGTTAATGCTGTAGATATTTTGGGGTGACAATCTCCCCCTCCACCCATGTCAATTTTTTGGAAGGAAGATAGCTTGTTCTGCACAAACTTGAATGCTTACGTACACGTTTGTGGGTGGGCGCACCTTCGTGCGTGGTTGTAATTCCCCCCCCAACCCTGCCCCCCCCCTTTCTCTTGTTCTCTCTTTCTTTCCTCTCTCTCTCTCTCTCTCTCTCTCTCTCTCTCTCTCTCTCTGTGTGTGTGTGTGTGTGTGTGTATGTGTGCGCGTGATGTTGAACGTAGTATATTCTCACATTATCAACCCCCACACCCCTAGACCCATGAGTGCAGGTGCTTGACAAAAATGAAAGTGATGAGTACTACTTGAGGAGATGATCTCACACTCGTCGGCATCAACTATCCCTAAGTTTTGGAGTGCATCGCAGATTCGAAGTCCAAGGTGGAAGGGAGCCATAAATCAAAATCCCTTTTTCTCCGGACGCACGCAAGCCCGCCGAGAATGATTCCTGGATTTCTTGATGTGGAGAGTTTAAGTTGTTTCTTCCCTCTCCTTTGAGTCCTCTTCTTGATAGACGGGACGGGCAAGGAGTTTTGACGTGAGCAATCCAAGAACAAGGGCAAACCAAGGTTTTCTTCAGATTACCAAACACACGGAATTCACAATATATCACCCCAAAAACAGGATAAATAAATCCTAAGACTGTTTTTTTCACGCGAAATCGAGACAGAACATCGGTTTCTAAAAAGAGCGGCTATCTGGCGAGCGTCGCAAACTTAACTCTTGAAATGCGTTCTAACATGTCGGAGATTCCTCAGAGATTCTATCTGATGAATCTCCTGAACAAAATATTTCCACATTTTTTTTTTCGGTGCCGATTAAAGGGTTGCTGCTACCCACTACTCTTCGGGTTCATCACATTCCGAATTCGTGGAAGATGCATTGTGCTGGGCCGGATGGTGCCCTGCGCGCCTTGTCTGCCTCTATTTTATACCACAATCTTCGAATAGCTTATTTATCTTAGATCCAACACCCTCGATCGAGATTTTATTGGGCATCATCACCAAGACTGGGTTTTGATTGATCTCGCAGCGTCCGTCACCACGATACTACATGATTCCTTTCCTAGTTTTACTCGCACTCATTGTGAAGGTCAGCATAAAATAAGTAATATATTATATATAGAAGGGGTATTAATACTTTACATATCACTAATTTGTCTTCTCTCATGTATGTTTCTGTTAAAATATGCTGCTCCGAAAGTGGATCATCATTCTGGCGTGCTTGATACTAATGTGTCATGTTGAAGTTGAGACTAACGCTTACAGATTGGGAGCGTGGTGACCTGTGATATCTTATCGGCATCTGGAAACGTTAGAAACTTATGCCAACCCAGAACATCGTCATCGTATTTCCGCCATCACTCCTCTAAGTTGTTCCCCCGCATTCGGTCATGCAGCAGCAGCGCCAGGAGGATCACCGACCGTCATCGACGTAACTTGCGAAATATGTGCCAACACGGTGTACCTGCGACCTCTGATCGAGAACTCTTCCCAGAAAAGTTTGTGCAACGCACAGAGTATGACTGCAGCAAGTCGACTCACGAGATCTACGCCGTCAACTCCACTGTATGCAATGAAAACAACAATGTCGCATAAATCTGAGATGGTGGCGCTTGTATTTTATCTGCTACAGAGATTTGCCGGGCCCTTCAGCTCTTCTCGAGAGAAACTAGACTACTCATATCATTCGAACTATGAAGACGATCGGCGCAGATTACAGGTTTTCGCATGAATACGAATAGCTCTGTCCAATATATATGATTCAAAGCTCTCACTATTACCGTTGTTAGGATCGGATAATCCTCAACATATTGAAGGAGCAAGGACGCTCTTCTCGAAAATATACGAAGCAACTCTCTCTTTGCAACGCATCACGATGGGTAGCAGCGGATACAGACATTACGATCCCAGCTCACTCATTTGCAATACAATAACCCTAATTTTAGGAATACAGTTCCCACCCACACAAACACAAACACACAAACACATAGAGACACATACATCAGATTGTATTCACCGCTGGCGCGATGGGAAGTGGAAAGGGTTACACGATGAAGTGGCTAGCCCGTAAAAATCTTTTTCCTTTGTCATCGTTTATTTGGGTCGATCCAGACGAGATCAGAGAGAAGCTACCTGAGTGGAACGGGTTATACTACTACTACTACTACTACTACTACTACTACTACTACAGATATATCAGTTGTTTATGTAGGCTAAACACCACCGAGTATATACTACATAATTCAGCTGTGCTATTTTTACTTAGGAGAGAAGAGAGAGAGAGAGAGAGAGAGAGAGAGAGAGAGGGATGAATCGTGGATAATTTCGTATCATTTTCGAATATTCTTCTCTTTATAAATAATTAGGTATATAGAAGCATGTCCATTAAGGGCAGCGAGGTTGACAAATCGCGAGACTGGAATGATATCAGAAATCTTGGTTCAAGAAGCCCTCAGAAGGTGTTAATAACAATACCTACAACATGTACTAGTTGAAGTACCACATGAAATCATGTTCTTCATGAAATCCGATATAGTTGGTACTAGTTGCATTATCATCGCTAGATTGTGTGAGTTCGTTTGAAAGAGTCGATCATACATCGTCTACGAACCTAGTTTGATAAACCAAATAACATAATTTACAACGGTAGAAACCATAACGTTTTAATCGATGGGACGATGAGAGACTACCAATGGTACACTGAGAGCTTTTTAAAGGTAGTAATGATAACGACGAAATTTGATTTCCCTTAAATTTAATTGATAGCATTGAACTCTGAATAGTTGATTGTGCTCTGCACTCTTAGTTGTATATTGTTAAGTGCAGGACACTACTTGTGGTGGTTTCACATTTCGCCATTCGAATTATTCATCGAGAATGCTGCACAACAATACTTGTTCTTCTTTGTAGTTACGCAAGCATTTCCCAGAATACAGAATAGCAATTGTGTACATAAAAGCCTCGCTGGACAAGATAAAAGACCGTGTTAAAAGAAGGGCCCGTTCAACTGGGCGAGTGGTTCCAGAAGATGTACGTACGATAATAATTATCGTGATATTAGAAGAAGAAGAAGAAGAAGAAGAAGAAGAAGAAGAAGAAAAACGGGGAATTGAGCTTGCACGTGAATTTGCCCTTTACACCTTCACAAAGATTAGTTCTAATTTTGGTCATTTTATTCTGCTGGAATAAGGCTATAAATGACTCGTTTGTTACGGTGCCTACTTCAATACGTGAGTTGACTCCATCGGTTGATTTCCTTGCTATTGTCTCGAACGACATCGATGATGGAGAACCGGTGTTAACTTCTCCTAAGAATCCGGAGATCTTTAGAAGACAATGGTTCGCAAAAAAGAGGGGGGGGTAAAATAATAACTTATCGCTTATGATACATATCTGAATTTCATTAGGGTTATGCATGACTGTACTGCTGCAATAACAGAAATCTAGCAACTTAAACTACGGCCTGTATGTCTACCATTGCCATAGAGGAAGATCGAACAATCTGTTATTACTTGATGTCTTCATGCAAGATGTTTATTACTAAATAAATGAAATATGGACAATAATTCATGCGCACCGCTTGGATCTAGTGATAGGCAGGAATGTAAGACGGATGCAATTCATCAATCAAATTTGTTCAATAGTCATCCTTATACAGTTGTGACTGTGTGCTGTACATTGTTCAAGAATTGTTTCATTGTATCGTGACATATACGATGTGAGTGCACACGCTAGCAAGACGGATGCATCGTGATGTGTTCGATGTGAGTGCACATGCTAGTGCAACGCCCTTATGCGTGCGTGCACGACTCCGCCAAGCGTCAATGCCGGAAGATGTGACAGTGAGCGCATTCGCCGCCATATAGCAAAGCATGCAGTGACAGCGATTGGCCTCCATTGCTCTGCGTTCACCCATCGCGAGGCAGCATCTTTGTGCGCGCACGACGTACTGATTATTGGGTTTTCAACGTCATGTGCTATCAGCTGCTCGGCAAAACTATCGAGACTGATCTCGCATACATTTTGTCATCATCATAAGCACACATTATGTCTAGCAGATTTGCAATGACATCCGTCCAGAACATACAAAAGATTACATTCTGTACTACGTTTACATAATGAGAAGATGTACATGTTGTTCAGTTACAATGAAATTCTGAAGTTACTATAGGAGGGATCGTTATGGCTAAGAGAGGATGGAGAAGATGATCTTCCTTCGTGCAACGGTTCATGATGATGAATACTAGATGGCGTGGCTTGGTCGAGGTCCTGTAAAGTAATAGCAATAGAGACATAACGATAAAAGTAGAAGTCAGGATAGTACTGGGTTTCAGTTCTGATACTCATGCTGCCCCATGTACCTCCTTCAGGACTGGGCTTGATAGCTCTACATGTGGTTTGCTTGATGAAGTCTTTGTCTCTTCAGAGTTGCGACCATCTTTTCCTCCAAGGGCAAAGATATCCTGTTTCTCATAGTCTCTCGCCTTGATGCCTTTCTGACTTTCGAACCCTGTTCAACACTTCGTCAGATTCATGCGTAGTTTAATCTATCAAGCTTGTACGTAATACATATACAGCACACACACACACACACACACACACACACACACACAAACACACACACACACACACACACACATGAGTGTACAAACATGATTTTTTCGTTGTACTCTTTAATGCCGCTTTCCTCATGTTCTTAAATTGACGATATTTCGAATCTGAATTGGACCGCCCTTTCCCTTTGGTAGTCTTTATATCTACGATTGTTAAGGATATAAAAGCCCATCAGCATCAATATTGAAGATGATACCAAATTGGCCAAAATGAGTAAATATATAGCTAAAAAGCTTACACGTGTATATCATAAGTCTGTAGGTAAGAAAGCAGTGTTTTCAGTGCCTGTATTTATTCTTACCATCTCTCTTCTTGAAGTCTTCGAAAATTTTATCTTTTATCATCTTGAAAATTTCTGTGGCCTCCGGAGACGACAATATTAATGCCTGGTTAAGCGCGCGCATTCATACATCAGCGGTCAGCCTAACGCAAGCATGCACCAAAAAATGATAATTATATCACCGCTGTGCCCCGACGGTCATTTTTACGTTTTGTCGCCAGTCGCGAATTGTACCTGGGAAATCAACACATCACCAGTCGCGGCTAATTATCTTCCTATACAATCTACAATATTTTCATCATTGATATAAGAGTGTAGTACTTTAATCTGGTGTATTCTCTTTCTGACTTATACAATGTGACAAAAATGAGAGAAAGTGAGAAATTGTTGTTTACACTATCACAAACGATCCTATTGTAGCGGCGGCTATTGACCATACACCTGATTAATACCATTACTGTTATCACCATCATCATCATCAACAACAACAACAACAACACGATAACAATCCAGTGCAACCCTTCCTCATCACATTAAAGCCATTGATAATCAAATAGTTTTTAATATCATGTACACATTATTATTTTATTTTAAAAGAATTTGAAACCTCCTACAAAAGCGGCGAAAACTGAGAGACTGTAGGTCTGGATCTTCACACGGCAAATTCATCCAACCCATCGAGTAAAATTGAGCAAAGCAAAGCGACATTAACACCAAAGAAGATATGGAAATTAATGTTAAATATATTGAATGAAAGACTAGAGAGAGCTAAGTAAAATCTTAAACTTATTAGAACAAGTGCTGGTTGGTTGGCGAGTTGTCAAGAACTTATTCAAACTGCAGTTAACTTCTGCTGATCAACGCGCTTTTCTCTATTAAGCAGGCAACTTCTCCTAACAGAATCGCATGCTGACCGTTTCATGCGTCTCTTCAGCATCAGCGCGGATATAGAACTGAGGGAGGAGCACAGCTTAGCCTTTGCTATAACCTCTTCATATATCCACAATAAAATTACCTTAAAAATCTCTCCATCGGTGTCGATCTGATCTGCTTTTCGGCGTACTTCGTAGTCCTTCATTTTCTTGTATTCCTATTACGGGTTCATCGTCGTCGTCGTCATCATCATCATCATCATCATCATCATGTACCAGTGGACAAATGCGGGTCGACTCCATTCTCTGTTCTCATGCAGTGTTGTCTTTCCATGCGTATGTGGTGGCCATGTAAATAATACCTGTGTATCTGCCAATCCCAACCAATCATACTTCGTGCTGAGAACTTTGTGCATATACACCTGGATTTGGTAGCAGTTTGGAACCGCAGCAGCAGCAGCAGCCGACTTTGAATCACATCATACTCCAATGCATAAAAGCTGTACTCACATTAGTAGTAGTAGTACTACTACTACTACTACACGTGATATTTAAGAATGGTTATTAGAATCTAATAAAAGCTTACCTCTGCCCCAATCCATGTTTGAGGTTCATATGTCATGTACACATTGCTCCTCCAAATAGCATAGCTGCGATTTGACAAAAGTAGATTTTTTTTTCAGAAGTCGAAGATGCATATGATGCTATGACAACTTTATGTTGCGTGTGCGCTTTGGGATGTGAGCATTTTTTTCTTTAAATTTACTTTCGAGATTTCTTTTCGTATATCCATAGATTGACAGACACGTCCTTTAACACTTCCTGTGTATAAGTATTCTCGTTTATTTGAGACTACAACTTGGAAAAAAATTGCTACCCTTAGGTGAGTGATATTAGCGCCAGCTGCCGCTTCCAAAACCACGTTCAAATATCTGAGGAACAGGCGTGCGAACATACACACACGCACATAAATACAGATACGATATACATTATATATATATATATATATATATATATATATACATATAATATATTGAATTTTGAGTCACAATATACACACACACACACACACACACACACACACACACACATAAACACACATATAACATCTACATGCCACGCATCTGTAAAGTTAAAAAAAAAGCGTGGTGGATCTAAATAAGTACGCACTTGCACATATACATACAACCTGTAGCAACATCAGTATATCCACCAACATTGTAAGCATTGTTGTGCTAGTATTACCGGTATTCATAGCTACTATACTCCCCAAGCACTTCTCCTCGATGTTCAGGACACCATCTGTTGGTTAAAGAAGATAGTATCACAATAGATTATATGATCACATTATGCTGATTGTTCTCTCAAGGGTAGTCAGTCATATTTCAAGGTGTTGAGATGATGATGATGATGATGATGATGATGATGGTAATGATGATTATAATTTTATACCCCTGAACAGCTTTTGAGTACCCGTTCTGGATGCTACACGGAAAGGATTTGATTTTTATTTTCTCTCTGAGGGAGAAAAGGAGATTCAGTGACCAAATACACAAGCGTGTTCTTATTCGTGAGCTCTCTCTCTCTCTCTCTCACTCTGTGTGTGTGTGTGTGTGTGTGTGTGTGTGTGTGTCGACGCCTGTGTTGATGTATGTTCGGTAAGTTGTAAAACTAGCCAGCCTCAACGACAGCAGAGTTAATTTTAAGCAATTGAATGAGAATCAGTACCTCGGTTTGTCTGGGTTGGAGTCTGCTTCGTAGATCTAAGTGCCGTGCACGCGGATGAGTAGAGTGTCGATATGCGCTTTACAATTTATGTATATACTGTTGCTCTCCCGTAAATTGACATACAAACCATACGTATGCATAAGCAATTAAGACCATAATATAAATTGTTGTGTCAGTGCTGCACATAAGTGTTGCCTCACCACTCGCTGCGAAAACTTAACAGTGATCAAGGAGCTGTCATTCCACAATTCACGGCCAAGCAATGCCTAATGCCATCATCAGTCGTATATATCATATGTGCCTTCTGGGTGAAGGATGCAGGATTTGAGGTGTTGTTGGTATGTACGTACCGTAAACATTATTGGCGGGCAACTGTATGCATCGTGTGAAGCCTGATCAGTCAAATCATCATAAATCCTGTGTGCGTGTGTGTGTGTGTGTGTGTGTGTGTGTGTGTGTGTGTGTGAGAGAGAGAGAGAGTGTAATCTGTTCGCAAATTCGCAGAATGTGCACCAGAGCTGGAAGCCTAGATACTGTCTGAGTTTCCGCGGCCATATTCTGAACATACTTCAGCATAAGACTAAAGAATGCATACGCACTTGGTTAGCGAAGTTCGATGTACCATGATTCCAACTGTGACGACAGCCATCATACCAAAAAGTACCCCTATACTGACAAAACCTGATAAACGCAGATGTGATAGGAGACTTTCATACTCTCACAGACGAAGTCATTCACGCAACAAATTCGTGCATAGTGAAATCATGTGAAAATACAATCTCCCACCAGCACATTCATGTTTGTGCAGGTACCTCCCAATGGAGATGTGGTCTTATTCGTGGGAGTTGAGAATAAGTCAATGCTGAATAGGAAAATATCACCAATGCAGAGGGGAATGGGAAAGAAAGAGAAAGAGAGAGATGGAGGCAGAGAGAGAGAGAGAGAGAGAGAGAGAGAGAGAGAGAGAGAGAGAGAAAGAAAGAAAGTGAGAAAGAGAGAAAGTGAGAAAGAGAGAAAGTGAGGGAAGAAATGAGGAGCCAAAAGGGGAAGCATATCGATCGAAGGGATTGAGAGAGGCAGAACAAGATGAGGAATCCGTTTGCATCGGATTGGACCGAAACACGAATCATCAATGGATTACTTCTCTGCTCTTCTACAGAGGTTTAGGAGGTTGTCGCATTCAAATTCCATCGCTGTTGCCTGAAACTAATAGCTCATTCATCCGTACTCCATGGAGGAGCCCTACTTATCATCATGTTGGTTTGCACGAGTCTTGTAACGTGGATGGTAACGGGCAGTGGTATTATGTCCTCCTGGGAGTAGTAGGGGGTTTTCCAGCTGCGACATGGATTTACCCTTGTCGCAGCATGGGTTTACCGTTGTCGCAGCTGGACAGAACGAAGTAGAACAAACCCCAAACCCTGAATCCTACCACCAAGCATGTGCAGTGGTTTTGATCTCAATGCTTTGTTCAATGTTCAATGTTCAATGCACCAAGCCCTCACCCTGACCCTGATCGAGTAGGTGATCACAGAGGTCTCGGCAATCAACGCGCTCTGCACAATCCTAGCTTGGAATCGATTCATTCAATCACAATGCTTTCTTCCCATTCTTCTTCTTCTTCACATTCATCGTTCGCCGATGCGGCACGCGATGCGGCAATGGGCGGGGGTTTTCGGTCACCAGGGTGGTTTTTCCTCCCACCCACAAACCACATTCTCGTTCACTGGTGGGATGGACAGACGTGTCGCCCCAGCCACCGGTGACTCGGTTGCCAGATCAAGGGTGTTTGGATCTGCACTCAAGATTCAAAGTTGCATCCGCCGAAGTGGTGACGGGCGGGGGGGGGGTTCGGTTGCGAGGGTGGCTTTTCCCCTCATCCCTGAACCACATTCCTGTTCATCGGTGGGGGCTAGCCACCGGTGACTTGGTTGCCAAGCTAGCAAGTGAAGGATGTTCGGACCTGTGTCTGAGATTCATCCCGGGTGGTTCCTCCCGTCAGGATGCGTGTGTCCTCCTCCAACTTCATGCCATCCAGCACGGGCAATGTCTCCGCAAAAGCTGGGGACGTTGTGGTTGGCGTGAAGCTCGTGCTTCTAATTGCAAATTGATGGGGGCAATGTCTCCGCAAAAGCCGGGGATGTTGTGGTCAACGCGAAGCTCGTCATCCGCAAGTGGACTGAGAAGGAAGAGTGTGTCCTCCTCCAACTTCATGCCATCCAGCAGGGGCAATGTCTCCGCAAAATCCGGGGATGTTGTGGTTGGCGTGTTGGCGTGTTGGCGTGAAGCTTGTGCATCCAAGTGGACCACGAAGGTGTGGTCCGTGGGATTGCTCGCTTGGGGTTTGAAGGTGTGGTGTTCTTGCTTGGCAATCTCCAAAAGTGACAAAACCACGACAGCAGGATTTCGGGGTGCAAAAAGCAAAAAGAAGTCGTGTCCTGAAGTTGGCAGAGATCAGGCACAAAAGACAATGAAACTGGGAGTGGAGGAGTGGCCAGACTAGCAGAGTGCCACTCTCATTGGTCTCTTTTTGTTTCACGCGTTGGTTCTCACTGGCCAAAGTTGGTTCGAGGCACAGTTTTCAGTCCTCACTGAAGCCAGTTCGAGGCACTGCACTTCGTGCAATGCAAGTGTCTTGTCACACTTTGCAAACCTGGTTTTTCATCATTGTTCTCATTCAAGCATTGTTCTCAGCAGCTGCACCGCTTCGTTCACTCACTCATGGCAGCACGACTTGTGTCACGCAAGGTGATTGCGCCTGAGTGCCTGAAGTGTCGAAGTTGTGCGTGAATCAATCAATCAATCGATCAATCAAGCACCGTTTGGATTGCTTCACTCACTCGTTCGTTCGCTTTCAATCCGGGTCCTCGCCTGCAATCCACAAACTGTTCTTTCGATTCTTTCTCCTTTCGCTTTCCACGTTCATGGCTGGACTCTTCCACTGAGGGCGCGAAAATCAGCGTGCTCTGTCAATGTGGTTTCACTTCATCCACAACAACAGTCCTGCACATGCAAACACTTCTTTCTTCTTCTTCTGACACCTTCGGCTGAGCCATTGGAATCACTTCATTCTTCCACTCTTGTTCGTTTGCAAAGCGGCGTTTGCTTCCAGGCACGTTGCTTGGGGATGGAACAACCCATGCACGAGTGCAAAAGGAGTTCCTGTGAGCCTCTGGGAAAAAAACGTGCTGTGAGCATCAACTGTTGCGACTCGCGAAACATCGAGGTGTCTGCACTCCAGCAGACCACCCACTGGCCTGCATCACTGTCGACACACGCCTGGCTAGTCGGAGTTCAATGAGTCTGTCCGTGCTCGCTTTGCAAAAGAGCTCAAGAGGATTGCAGAGAGATCGTGCGATCACAATCAATTTTTTCCAGCAAGAGCACTCTGTCTAGCTGTGGCCATTTCCGCACTCTGGCTTTGATGGTCAAGTTCAAGTTTCCAGGAACAGCGGAGCGAGGATCAGTCCGATCCATGCGTGCAGACAACAACGAGTGGTCTGAAAGTCGATTCAATGTTCCCTGCTGTTCAAGAAAGCTTGCATTCCAACACGCTTCCTTCCCTCTCAATTTGCGGACAACTGCGCATGTCCGTGGATCAGAGTGTGGTGCTGGTGTGGTGTGAAGCAAGATCGTGCGTGTGTTGTGTTTTCACTGTGTCATTGCCATGCCACGTGAACCTGCACCTCTGGATGTACCTGAAATTTCTGAACCCAATGATGGACATGTAATGTGACACGTGCACGCGATGTGTGCTAGTGTGCACCATGTTGCTGTGTCCATGCATTGTGATGGACATGCAATGTGACACGTGTGTGATGTGCGCACCACATTGCATGCTGTGTCCATCATCCCACAGCTAGCAATGTGCGTGACCAGCAAAGTGCACAAGCTCATTGTGCGATGCAAAACACACATGCAGCTAGCACAAACGATCACACACAATCATGACAGGTGATGTGACATGACATTCCTCACAGATTCGTGTTGAAAAACATGGATGATCGATCGCGCGCAAGCCACAGCAAGCAGCTGCACTTGTGCTGGTCTGGTTGCGCAGCTAGGCAGGAGTTCTGCAGAGTGATTGCACACATCGTGACATGCAAGGAACCAAACTAGCACGCTCACACACAGCACTAGAGCAGCGAGCCAAAAATCCGCCAGCGGCGCATTTCACTTGGCACATGCTAGCATGCTTCAAGCTAGCCTAGTAGCGTGCGCGGCGCCAACGCACACCCGGGGGAAAGTTCCAACTTGCATCAAGCAGCGACTTTTGACTTAGCCCTAATGACACACACCGCCCCATGACCCATGACAGACACAACGTTTAGCACACATAATGGACGAGACAAATGGATGCAACCTAAGCGCTGTAGCCGCTGCTTTGCATAGCTACATTAGGATAACTATTGAAAAGATTAATCACTTCATTACACCCGTCTCACACATTTCTAACGGGACAATAGCCGCCGCTACATGTTACACATTTACACACTACAGATAAGTGGTCTAACGGATTCTATGTAGTAAGTGTCACCCGGAAATAAATAGAGTATAAATACGCCCTCAAGGTGTGCACGCACGCGAGAATGGCATTATTAGATGCATCGAAACGCAGCACGAAAATATCTGGTAACCTACGCCTGATTAGTCATAAAGGACTTGTGCTTCATCATTCAGGAGATGTCGTTTCAGTGTAGCACAGCAGCTAGGTCCACTGTTTTATTCGCTCCTTTAAGGCATTTTTTTTCCTACTTTTCTGCACGTTGCGATTGCGTCCTGGCCTCCCATTTTTGTTTCCTCCTTTCAAGCGGGCACGTACTTGCTCTCGTGTCAACGCTTTACCCACTAATTTTTTCTTTTCCCGCCTGTGTAAATTCTTGTTGCTTTCTCTCTGTTTCTTCTTGTCCTCATCTTCGCTCTTTTCATCAACATCGTCACGCTGTTGCTCATCACCATCGCCTATCTGGCTTACATTCGCCCCCCCCTCTTTCATTTCATTTCCTGCGACATCTTCACTTTTTAGCACAGTCTTCTTCGCAGGGTTTTCTTCCGTCTCTGTGAGGTTACTAGAAATATTTTGTAGCTCGTTGCTATCGGTGCTTACAGTCTTTCCTTCAGTTTCACCCTCTCGAGTCTCAGTTGCGCTTGTTGCCAATTGCTCTTCTCCACCGACCTCGTTGTCGTCTGTACATTCCTTTTCATCACGGCATCGGGGTCTTTTCGCATCGTCGTCGGTTCCACCGCCGTCTTCTTCATCATCACCATCATCAAGCTCTAGGTCCTCACCAATGATCGCAGCGCGATAAACCTCGTATTCATCGCCTTTGCTATGCTTATAGCCGCTTGCAGCTAGTTCCTCGTCCAACGAAATTGATTTGTTCTTCTGTCCATCTTGAGAAAATAAAGGCCAAGTCTCTGCTACGAACTTGAAACGTCGCGTAAAGTGTGTGCGGACACATTCCACATCGCGGTCGAAATACTCCTGCAAGAGCAAAGTCAATGAGAGCTTGCTACTTTTTCGTAGAAGAAAACAATTGGGACTAGGAATACACAAATCTCGCAATTGCTCAAAAAACCATTTACTACCTACATAGTATTATCTAACATTTTATGTTGATGATGAATGCTACTAACGATCTACCTTCGCATTCTTGTGCGATGTGGACACCATTTGCGGGAAATCAATCATCGTAATCTGACAAACGAAAATTTATAAACAGACACACACCACACACATATACATAACCTATCATCATATTATATATTGTATGTATGCTGGTGTTGGGGGCAGGGGTGGATGTAGAAATTCTAAGACATGTTTTTAATGTAGTGCAATAAAATTAGCCTGGCTGGTAAAATATTAATACTCACCTTGTGTGTCGTCTCATGAATCATGGTATTGAATTCGTTGAAGTCGCAATGAATGAGCCCTTATTAAGTGCAGGTGCTTCGTGTGAGAATTCCTCTTCCTCTCTCTCTCTCTCTCTCTCTCTCTCTCTCTCTTTCTCTCTGACTATTTCTGTCGGATTACACACAATTTAGAAGAAAATTAATTAACATTCCAAGGAGAAAAATGCGAAAGTTCCCTTCACCAGCATCACTCACCATGCTCAGCCAAGCGGATGATGAGATTCATCATCTGGGTATATACGAAACCAGGATCACCCAAAGACTTCACCTTAGCGAGCAGAAATTAGAAAAAATAGATGAGAGAACAGCGACAATAAATTACAACCAAATCTAATTAATTGAAATTTTTAGATCATGTGAAAGGGAAAAATTGCAGGTCACGGCCAAATGACTTGAAATACTACATTAGGATCCGTAGTCATACCACCTGTGAGAATGGGATAGAGTTCACACGAGACATTAGGATGCAGTGGCGGTTCACATCGATGGGCGTGGGGGTGGGAAACCCATGCTTGTGCAACGCTTTCATGTATGCGTATTCCCTACGTTGGCAAGATTAAATGTTATATAACATTAACATGACAAAAATGGATTATAATCTAGATTCTTCAACCTCATGGCTGCGAGGCGGCTCATGTATAGCCACGATGCACTCTTCCTATGTATGAGATAGTCCCGCTTTTTCTTCACGGCTCTAAAGGACACTCTTCCTAACCTAAAATGTCAGGCAAGATAACCGAGGAGACGGTAGTTTACGTCGACATGTTGGTTGTTATTATGAGGAGGGTGAGGAACATTGATAAGCCTCAGAAATTATACTACTCATTAATTAAATTTGAAATCAACAGTGTCTTGGAGAGGGGAGAGGGGGAAAATTTACACCTGTGAATTTTGAGGATAGCTTCTGTGTCATCGTGCAAGAGGACGACAAAAATGTCCGACTCTTTTCCCACGCCTATCTGTGATCCTACAGCCTTTATTTTCCCTCTAGCTTTAAACGCTTTGAGGGCCAGAAAATCGTATCCACGATACGTAAGGCGATACCCATCTGAATAAATAGGCCAGCAATAGCAAGGCATGTATAAAGCAGTTGTCCATGTACGCTTATGAAAGCATGGGTGTCTACCAATTAAATTAGGTGGGTAGGTGTATGATGACAACCATATTTTTTAGCGTCGTGGTATATCAGTTTGTTTCGATGGAGATTTCCAATGAGTTTATGAGCGCCGCCATGTTTCAACCCTGCGATCTGACATATTAGCTGGAAAACACGTGTGATGAGAAACGGGGAGGGTGGACTTTAAAAATGCACACCTTCGTTGGAACAACTTCGTGGTTTTTCATTCCCATTTCCACCGCCGTCAGCACACGGAATTCTTCCTGTATTTTCATATACATGCGTTCGTTCAAGGCGTGGCTCAATAGCAATGGCATCTGATAACCTTGCTCATATAGCGAAGGACCCCGACGTCGAGTTTCACCATGGTGCTCCTTCGATACCGGTTTAAAAAGGAGGTTGGAACACGTGAAGACTTCGATTGATATTCTTCTTGTTGTTGTTGTTGATTTTTTCTTTCCTTCCTCTCTCTCCTTCTCCTGTATCCTCCTGTATCCTTCTTCTTCTTCTTCTTCTTCTTCTTTTTCTTCTTCTTCCTCTTCCTCTTCTTGGCTGCTGCCGTGTGGTTCGGAGGTTTGGTAGTAGTAGTAGTAGTAGTAGCAGGTCAGAGGATTATAAAAGAACATCAATAATTTCCCGATATTTCCCGAGAAGTATTGTTTCAATAAATACAACAACAACAATGACAACAATAATTATGATTCTAATAGATTTAGAAGTTTACGGCTGGTAACCTTCTATAGAAATCCAATTATTTATTTACAACATGTTATGAGACAACATCCATTATGAAATCACTTCGATGAATGAACATAGCTGGGAAGTCAAGGATGCGAATAGAAACAACAGTGCAGCAACATTTTTTTTCGCTGTAATAAGCCCCGAGATTACCCGGGATTCCCCCGGCGGAATTAGATCGGTTCAGGGACGCACCAGGCCAGGCCTAGTCTATCCCCTACACAGATAGCACTCTGCTAAAGGCTTACCGCTTATTACCATGAGTGGAATGGTACCCGTCTCTGTAATAGAATGAATGCTTGCTTAAAATTGATTTAAACCTCATTACTTCAAAGAACAAGAGTCTCGTCTACAAATTCGCCAAGGGCTTTCGAGGCCGGGCAAAAAATTGCCATCGAATTGCAAGGAACCGCGTCGAAAAGAGCCTGCAGGTTTTTCATCCCGCATGGAACAATAAAGTTGCGTTAATATTTGAAACTAATTAATAATTTTTGTGTCTTCGTTCCACCCACAGCATGCCTATAAGGGAAGAAAGCTGAAGAAGAGGGACAACAGAGAAGTTTGGATCCAGAAAATAAATGCAGGTGCAGCTGATACACTCCTCGAGTCTTATTCCCCCCTGATTTCATGTCGATAGAGAGCCTAATTGAAAGAGAGTAATCTAATAAAGTACAATTCAGGTGCGAGACAGCATGGAGTTCCTTACAATCGTTTCATCTGTGCACTCAAGGAATCTAGTATTGGCTTAAATAGAAAGGTTTGTTCACTTCATCAGTGCGATCCATTACTTATACCTTCATTTAGAACATAATTTTCATACTGTCCAGATGTTGGCGGAGCTTGCTGAAAACGAACCATATAGTTTCAAGTCCTTAGTCATGGAAGTTAAACCTACTGAAGCGGCCGAACCGACGCGACTGCGGTTAGATATACATCGTGTAAACAATATTTAGCGTATTTTTTATTTATCCATCTATAGAAACTTTTCTTCCGAACATAATCCTCCCATATATTTTTAATTTATGATCTGACCGTGCCACTTCTTAGGGACGTGGGCTATGTAGGCATGCGTCTAGGTGTTCCTAATCCGAGTATAACGACAAAAAAAGAGCAGGAAATGAAAAACAACTGACACAATTTTCATCTGGTAAATGTACACAGCAGCGTTTTAAAACATAAAAGTAGTGAAGAAACATCAAACAAAACAACGCGCATGCTAGCATGCAACGCGCAGCAGCCCTACGTCGACCTATATGCAAGGCACTACGCTACGCTAGTATGTACAGTATTGTCTCCTGCATCTGCAGGAAGCAGTAGTCACTCTTACTCTCATTGTGCATGCATGCACATGTAGCCACGCGCACAATCACTGGCGACGCACACATGCTAGCACAATAATGTCAAGCTATGAACATACACACAATCGACAACAAATCAGATTGCGCAATCAAATGAGCGCCATCATGAACCGCAATGACGAGACGAAGCTGCTGACCAAGGCTGAAAAAGAATTGAGAATTGTTGCTCGCAATGCGCGACATCATCGGTCGAAAGAGGATGCTTTCACATGCATGAAACACATTGTGGCAGAAACCAACAGACACAACATTAGCGCTGTAGCCGCTGCATTGCACAGCTGCTACATCAGGATGACCATTGAAAAAATTTAATTTGTTCATTACATCCGTCTCACACATAATACGGATGTAGCTACATTAGGATGACCATTGAAAAAATTTAAATCTTTCATTACATCCGTCTCATATACGGATGTAATGAAATGTTAAAAAAATTTCAACTTTTTTCAATTGTCATCCTAATATAGTACACACACACACACACACACACACACACACATATATTTAAATATTTCGCTTACATCCGTCTCATATATGAGACGGATGTAATGAAATGTTTAAAATTTTCCGTCTCATATATATATATATATATATATATATATATATATATATATATTATATATGTACATCGTATCGCAGTCGCAAGCTGGTCTAGCCAGTATAATGAATGTTATAATGTAATTGCATATACATGCCAAAATAGCCGCCGTCGATACGATACCTGCTAGACGTACATCGTATCTTGTAATATCTAGTCATAGACGCCATGCAGCTAGCAGACGTGACTCTTACATAGCAGCCGATGCGTCACATGCAGTACTGTATTCTAGTGTAGCAAGTATAGTCTGTAATAAGACGGATGTAATTGCATCAATTAAATGCAAGTAGTCTGTAATAATCTAGATCATTCTGGTGTTTTGCATGTAGCTTTCATGATGCTTGATGGTAGGGCAACACATGAAGGACTGACGTTCGCACATGTAAGGTGCGACATACCAGCTATTTCGTTCGCGTGCGCCTCATGCTACATGCTGCAACGATGCTACTCATGCATGGCCTTGCCGACAAAATGCTGCGACATCACGACGTCAAGCAAAATGTACGTCTTGCATCGTACATGTGTATATTATCGCTAGCAAATAATACATTATAAATGTAGTGACCCTAAAATGCATCTGTACATTCAGGCCAGAGAATGACTTCGATTACGCTCAGTCGATGAAAGAACAAGTCATACTGTCATTAACCCACAGTAAAGACTCCACGACGTTTTCTGTACGATGGAAAGGACTCGTCATTTTATGATGGGACAAAGTCATAACAACAACAAATTTAGGATTGGATGACTAATGATCAGGATTTGACATTTTACAAAATGTACGTGAAGGAAAATATATAGATCTCAGTGTTTCCCCTTCCCCTGGCATTTTTCTATTTACCAAGCATGAGCACGCGTATCATGTGACGAATGAGTCGTCGATCTGAACGAAAAGTAAACGCTCCATCCTTTCTAGCTCCTATCTTGCTCCCATCTTTTTCATCCTCCTCCTTTTCATTTCTATCACCCTCTCCTTCTTTCCTCTTATTCTCTTTTCGAGGTAGGAGGCTTGATCGAGCCTCTGATGAACCACAAGAAAAATCATTTTTCATTTTTTATACATAAAATTTTAACACGCTTGTCACCCGGCTCCACAAAATAGCCGACAAGACCTGGTATGAGTTGTTGCCAAATATTCTCGTCTTTAAGTGCAAGTGTCCTCAGACAGAAGCTTCCTCCTTCTGCTTCTCCCCCTTTCTTTTCTGGTTTTTCTTCATCTCCTTCCTCATTCTCATCTCCACCACTTTCTCCTTCATTTTCTCCTTCGCTGTATTCGAGGGAAGTTTCAAAGAGGAGCTCATCTTTTGCAATACCGTCTGGAGAATATCTTGTCATTTTGAAGTATTGAACCTTGGTAAAAGAAGTTGAAGGGGGTGCCGGAGGAGAGAGGAAGGATGAGAAAACAGCAGACATAATGTACATGTTTACAAATTGAATGAAATATCTATCAATCCCGCTCTCTAGATGTACCAGTGTCCAAAGTATGAAAAAAATAATTTGGGATGATAGGGAGAATTAGCATGTCCTTACTTAAAATATTAAGCGTATCACACCTGTGTCAAGACCGACGTGAGAACTGTCTGGTATGGAACATCGAACCTAAAGGTTGGAAGCCATAAATCTTCTTTTATCGACATCGATCGATGCTGTTTCTCACTCTTTTTTTGCCAATTTATGAAGAGCTGGGATATTTATTCGGCAGAGTCTTCTCCTGCAAATTGCGAAATTTGAAATCTTCTTTCAATACATTTAGGAAGAAAGAAGGCGTCATAATCAACTTATAAATGTGCTATGAACAAGACTTTCCAAAGCACATGTTCGTAATTATCGTCGACTCTTAAAATTGTTTTCTAATTAAAAAGTAGCCACAAAGAACACCTTTCATTTAGGCCGAGTTTCCCCCACGTTTTAGAAAGCTTTTTGAGATTTTCCTCATTCTGTTTCATATAACGCACACGGTTCACGCGTATTCCGTTCTAATTTAAAAATGGCATAGCCTACCGTTCTCTCCGATATCTCTTTGCGACGTTTCTTCAGAAGCGCTCGAAATTTGACTCGATCTTTCCAGACATCCTCCTGACGGAACGACATTGTTATAAATGTGAACAAATTAGGTGGGATTTAGAAGGACTGCAATTAACATTAGAGACTATAGTTGCGAAGGCATTCTAACACAAGCACCTTAACGAAATAGGGCCACGGGGATTCGTCTCCCTGAATATTGAAGATTAGTACACATGAATCACTATCGTATTCATCATCGTCTTTACAGTTTATTTACCTCAATATGGAAGCTTAGTACATATGTCTCACCATCATATTCATCATTGTCTTCACAGTTTACTTACCTCGTCGTTAACCTGAGCACATAGTTCAGGATCGCTCGCATCGGTACACATGGTGATGTACTTGGAGAGATCTCCTTGCATTCCAGTCATCCCACAACATGAGCACCTGCAACAAAGGAGCATGCTGAGATGATCGGTGATGAAGACGCAGTGAGTCCTGTGAACATACCCTCCCCCGAAGAAAAGTTGGTGAATTGAGTTTTGCACCACCCATTCTGAACACGCACACGCGTTAATCGGTGATAGATAATCGGAAGATTCACACTACCGTCCAAGTAAACGCCATAGTCATCCCCATTATCGTCCATGACCTTCCCAGCTTATTACTGCCACCACACTTAAGGTTGGAGAGAAATCTGTGCTATTGGGTCGTTGTAGTGGGTTTGGGTTCGGAACGATACACCGTATGTATCCTTGTTCGTCGTCGTTCTCCTCCTCCAGCCTGTCCTTTCGTCTTCTTTAGTCCATGGGATGAGGATACAATCAATCAATCAATCAATTTTGGGTCTTGCTATGTGTTGTTATACTCCAGTAGTAGGTCTAGGAAGGAGGAGGAAGAGGAGGAGGAGGAGGAGGAGGAGGAGGAGGAGGAGAACTAATCGGCAAACAATATTGTTGTTGTCGATATAGTTTTAGTTTTGGTTAAATATTTAATCCAGAAACATCTAATCTCTGTTGATCATATTACCACTCATCATCCATCACACATAGATTTAGCTGTTGGAAGTAGTCCAAACCCACAGTTATTACATGTACTAGCGCTATTACAGTCTTACTGTTTCGCTTGTGAATAAGGTAGAACTTGATGTCGCAAGGAGAAAACCTGCTTAATTTCTCACACATTGCTTGTCAAGTATCAGAGAGCGCCAACCGGCCAAACAAGAATGGCAACCTCCCTTGAGGCGCCCCGGCGCCGCCAGAAGAAGCCCAGCATCATTGCCGAACTTCCACGCTATTATAGAGATGAGATGGTCATTAAGTTATAACTAGCTATGTTAAGGTTTACTCCATTTCCTATCTTGCAGATATGATCAATGTCCGAAACTTTACAACTAGGCGGTGAAGTTCAAACCGGTGCTGCACTTCCTCCAGGACGTCCAAAGAATGGTGTGGCAGAAAGAAATATATCACCGATATAAATATATATATATATATATATATATATATATATATATATATATATGTGTGTGTGTATGTATATATAATATACATTTGTTTATTAACTATTGTTTACGTTGAATATGGGTGTATGCGTGCCTATGCTTACACCAATTAGGTGGATCTGCGGAGGGAAAAACTTGATCGAATGTCGCTATCCATACTCATTGGCGAGCTTCAAATGTTCCATGAGAAAACATTTGGCTTAAACGGGAACAGCAGGGAGGTCAGGAGAACGAAAATACAATAGTTTTAAGTTGTGAGAGTAAATTGGAATTACAGTTGGCATCTACATTTTTGTGCGCGTCATTTGTGGGGTTATGCCCTCTAATATTATAATCTTTCCATATGCAGTGCACAAAGCTTCCTCCTCACGTGTTTCAAGACTTTTCGATTGGCGGAGGCGTGTGTCTAATTTGCCTCACTTGCTACGAGAAAAAGATTGAGTATGGCTGGGACAAGTTCTACTGGGATCACATAGCTGCCAAGACTAAAGGGAGTGGGAAAGGCTTCAGTGACATAGAACGCAAGAATATAGATATATGCCTTGCAATCTACAAGATGCTCGTAGACCGACAGGTTCTCGAGGTTCCTTCAATTTTCTTCGAGAAGGGACACCCAAGTTGGCCAACTTTAGGGTTAGAGAAGATTATCACGGCTCATGGTGGTGTGATATCGCAACGCCGAGATGACGCGACGCATATCGTGATTCTAAACGATCCAAACAAACGTTATGTGAATCCCGATCAGGACTATTTGCGCACGATCGAAATTAAGGGCAACCGCGCACGTGTGCACTGGTGGTACTTCCCGGACAGCTATGATCAGTGGTTGTCGCAAAGCGAAATCGAGGGACAACCGGAACCGCCCATGGAACCACAAGGCGCATGGAGAGTCACTGAACGCTTCATTACGGACCTCAAAAAGTAATAACAGATCGTTATTGTTGGCGTTGCTCTTTATTGAGTTGCAAGTATATGCGCTATATGAGATCAACTATGTATTCGAGTGAGTAATTGCTTCTGTTGCTGCTAATTGTTTCGGCTGGTCCCGCTATTTTTTCCTCTCTTTTAAATGATGTAATAAAGGTATAATGAATGGATGAACGAGCTTGACTACTCGGAGGATGATGTGGAGGAAGAGGAAGATGACAAAAGTACCAATAAAGCGAAGAAAAACAAGAAGAAACGGAAGTCCTCTTCATCCAAAAAGTCAACAGCAATGAGAGAAACGAAGGCGAGGGCTGATGAAACAGTGCATAGCAGTAAGAAATTACAGATCGGCACGCTTTCATCAACAAGTGTAAATATGGAATTGGAGGAGGGAGGTGGAGAAGCCCAAGAAGACAGCTCAGACGGAACTGAGGATGACGACGATATGCCTATATTTAATCGTAAACGGAAACTCGACAATGCTGCCAGCAACAACTTGTGAGTAAGCTAGCAAGAGAAGTATGAGAGGAAGAAGAAGAAGAAGAAGAACAACAACAACAACAACAATACAAAGAGAAATAAGAGAAGAAGAAGCGAGAAAACACCCAGCATCGATGCTGCTCACACAAACCTACAAGACATGAGGGAAGGAGGGAAAGACAAAGGAAAACATTTCAACAAGTTGTTTTCGAGGGGGGACATTTTTTGTCATGAATCTTGTCGCACAGCAAGAAAAACAATTACCATCATTTGTTATCTCATCATCATCATCATAATCACGAAGTAGTTTTCTAGTCATTTGCTGCTGCGTTGTTACCAGATGATGTGTTCACAACAGTAGTAGTAGTAGTAGTAGTAGTAGTAGTAGTAGCAACTCTTATTGTTTTTTAAAATATTAACGGAACAGGATGGCAAATAAACCGGTCAAAGTCAGCAAAAACTGGAGGATGAAGACTTCCGTAGCGAAATATGAACACCCCCGTAGTAGTAGTAGCTACGATGACGAGGAGGAGGTGTATGGCGAGGAGGGGAAGGGAGTGCTTCTTTCGTCACGGGTAATTAAGGGGTCAGAGGGCTGGATGCCATGTACGCAAAAAGGCCTGACATTAGGATTGACAGCTAATGCGGAGGCAGCAGCAGCAGCAGTACCCTCCTCACAACAACCGCTCTCTGGTACACTCACCAACATTACTAGCAGTAGTAGCATGACAGTTGCGCAACGATCGAAGCTGCTAGGAGAGAAGCCCGCTTTCCCATATTCCAGACCTCTCATTGCTGCAATAGAGGGGCCAGAGGTACTACTACTACTGCTGCTGCTGCGATGTAGTATGTGGTTACTACAATTTGAGCATGCTCTATGTATTAACAACGTCGTACTTTGTTTCGTGGTCCCCTCCTCCTCCTCCTCCTCCTCCTCCTCCTCCTCTAGTGAGAGAAGACGGGATATTGAATTGGACACATCATCATTATATAGCATAGTAGTAGCCTTCCACTCTCATGGTCCTCAATCATCTTCTCAAAATGAAACGATGCACGATATCAGGCCGCTACGGCTATGTTACGATCACCCACACACACGCCCCTCCTCCTCCCACCTCACGCTCGGTGGTTCAATATGGAGGACGTGCATAGACACGAGAGAAAGGCGATGCCAGAATATTTTGCAAGAAAGTCAAAGAAGAAGCTAGATATGTACATCAAGATCCGCAATTTTCTCGTCGAAACCTATAGGGCAGCAGGCTGTCGTCATCTCACAATGGTATTCATTATTAAATGCTCTTTATTATTTCGTGTTTTCCGTGAGAAGCACTACCTGTATGTAGTAGTAAGTAAGTGAGTAGTAGTTGTGATCTGCTTGGTTCTAATAACGTAAGTGCAAGAGGAGATGTAGAACAAATATAATCTTCATTTTCAACTTGCTTGTGACAAAATCAGAAAGAAGCCGCGTTTGTATGCGTGCGTAATCCCACGAATTATTTTTTAATTATCTAATCTTGACCCATTATTATCTTTCAGTGAAATGATTGAATCGTCATCTTGACCCATTATTATTATTATTATTATTATTGTATATGACCACAAACATCATCAATCACCACTACCAGGAACATGCCCTCAAGCTAGTGGATGGAGACCATCATGTTACCGCACGAATACACGCGTTCTTGTCACAATGGGGCATCATAAATCGAGGCGTTTCTTCTTTTAATGGCATCAACAACGTTGGAGAGAGGGAAGCGATGTTTCCAGTGTTGCCGCCCTTTGGACACTCTGCTGCCGTGCACTTCTTATCGAATAATGAAAATAATAATAATGACAAGAGAAGAAAGAAGAGAGCAGTATTGCTGCACGGAAAGGGGGCAGGAGAGCATGGCGGGTATCAACGGAGAAGGCGACCTATACAGTACGACACAAATTTCTTTCCCATCATTATCATCATTTTGTAAATGATGATACAATGTTTGATTGGTTGTGCTCTACCTTCATATCTTCTGTGTACGTACACGCTGAACAAGGGTATGATACTGCTGCTGCTGATGATGATGATGATGATGGTGATGATGATGCGGTTGTTCTTCGTCGTCGTCGTCGTCGTAGGCTACTCCATGATCCATCTAAGAGCCGACTGGGAGAAGGGGGTTATGGCTCATCATCAGCGGTGGTAGACGACGAAGTATGCGAAGTATGCTTAGGTCCCAATATTATGATGAAAACACAAGGAGGAGGAGGAGTCAGTAGCAAGCGTGTGCTACATGAAAGCAAGAAAAAGTCATCTTCAAGTGATGCTCGTCGGCTAATCGAAGAACGCCCTCGTTGTGTCGTTACGGGAAAATTTTGTAAGAAGGATCGGTACATCGCAAGACAAGACCCCAGTTATGTGCTATCCCCTGAAGCGTTCCACAACGGTGAGTTCCCAGCCTTCTTATGTGCGGAAGATTTCCTGCGTGAGACTCAAGAGGGTCAATTGTCGCATCATCATGATTCCCCTGCGAGACCTCTAGGTGGTGAGGCCGAGCTTGCCCTCCTCGAGGCCGTCAAGTCCTACGGAGGAGATTTCGAAAGCATTAGCGATCATGCACAGATGCCTAGCCGTGAGCACGCAATGCTTCATTTCCTGAGGCTTCCTCTGATGGATGCATTCTCCTTTGCGGATAAGGATCGCCTACTGTTACTGATGAAGTCGCCGAAGAAGAACCAGAAGAAAACGAAGAACAGCAACAACAAAAAGATGAAGAACAGGAAGAAGAAACAATCTGCTGCTGTTAAAGGAGGAAGAGGCACTGGGGCAATAGTCGATGAAAATGATAGTAATGACACGGCAGGCGGTGACGATGGAGGTACTAATGTGCAGAAACTTCCTTTCCTCGAGGTAATAATTACATATTCATCTATCACAAAGATTACAATACAGCAACACGAGCAAGCAACATTCCTATGGTGTGTGTGTGTGTGTGTGTGTGTGTGTGTGCGTGTGTGTGTGCGTGTGTGTGTGTTTACCTTGCTTGTGGGAAATGGGCTTCTTCTTTTCACATTCGTGTAGAAGTAGTAGTAGTAGTAGTAGCAGTGTTCTCCTATCAGCGGTTGTTTGTTAATGCTTCTGTGTGCGAGGAAGGAGGAGGAGGAGGAGGAGGAGGAGGAGGGCATTACATAATAATACAGCTAGAAAGCTGCTGTCTTGATAAAATTCTCCTTCTTCTTCTGTCGAATTAGCAGTCAAGTCATTGGTGTCGTCGTCGTCACATCGCCAACCTATTTCTGATTCACACAGCAGAAGGCGCATCCTCTGTCAGCATCATCATCATCATCTTATTATTATTACTTCTTCTTCTCCCTCCATCTCCTCCTCCTCATCATCATCATCAGCGAGTGCCCAACCCCTTGATGGCTCAACTGGCAGTAATTTCATCAAAGGTTAGTCCGCACGTATCGGCTGCCATGGCCAAGGAAGCACTGATGCAGTACGGGCTGATTGAACAGAATTGCCTGTTTTCATGCGACGGCAGTGGTGTAAAGAGAGAGAAGGAGGAGGAGGAAGAGAGGGGAGAGTTGCGTTTAACCACTAGCAGTAGCAGCGTTCTTAATAGTAGTGCTGCTTCATCAAAGGTGGGTGCTATGAAAGATGATGCACCAGCAGATAGTCGTAGTAGGACGACAACTGTTGTCACAAAGCAGCAGCAGGAGGGGGAGGAGGAGGAGGAGAAACAGCATAGTGAACAGCAGTCCAAAGAGGGAATGGAAGAGAAGAAGATTCCTTCTACTGCTGCTGCTGCTGCTGCTGCTACTACTCCTCCTGTGATGAAAAAAGAAAAAGCAGAGAGGGGAAAGGAGGAGGTTCAGAGTAAGTCTAGTTCAACCACTCGTAGTAGTGGAGAAGGCGGCCAACGGGACAACAATGATAACAACGATTATAATTCCTTCAAACGCTTAATGGCACGCGAAAGTGATTATGGAAAGATGATACTGGAGAAAGCGCTTAAGAAAGGCACTGAAAAGGTGGTTGTGGTGAATTAATAACTTCGTTAGATGTGACCACTACTGCCAAATTGCTGCCTCCTTTCGTGTCGTCGTCATAACGCTACTACTACTACTACCACTACTACTGCTGTTACTACATGTGCGTGCTCGAGGAGCCAATAATAGCATGGGATGTCGGTGTTGGTTATTTACAAGTGCTTATCATCATATGATCTTCTTTCCCTTAAACGTTGCAGTAGTAGTATCCCATACCTTTTGGAGTGAATGTTGTTGTATATTGGATTGAAGGATATACATTAATATTACGAATTTGTGTGCTTGCGTTCCTATGTGTGTGTGTGTGTGTGTGTGTGTGTGTGTGTTTCTCGTATTGCTGTAATTCATCGTTTGTAGGCGATGGAGTTGGCTGCGGAAGAGCTTCGACAGGAGCGTCTGATTATGCGGCTAATGTGCAAGTCGGTTTTACACCGAATACGTATTAAGATGGCAGCACTAAATCGTCAACTTGATTCATGGGCTAAAAATGAGCTCGATCACATCAAAAAGGTACTACTTACTTGGTGGTGGTGGTGGTAGTAGTACGAATAGTAGTACAGGTAGTAATAGCGTTGTCAATAAATATGGTGTGTGTGTGTGTGTGTATGTGTGTGTGTGTGTGCGTGTATGCAGTGCGGTGATATTTCATTTGCGTATGCTTAAAAAACTACTACTTATACCAGGCCAATATTGGGCTTGCTAAGGAGCTCAGCGCAATGTCTCCACCCTAGCATCACGACTACAATTAGGTATTATATAATCTACCTCTTTTTGGAAATTCTGTAACACTTTTTTTTTCTTCTCAGCCACTCTTTCCTTGCGATTTCTCCATCTTATCGTTTATTCCTGTTTCGAAATTGGTCAAGGCGGCGTTACTTTATATTAAAGAATTTTAGCCACGCATTTGGCAGGTTTTACGATTGATTATAGCTATCATGATTGCACTACTATGCACTATGCCATTAGCTATGAGCAATAGTGCGTTTACTGCACATGCAGTTAAGAATGCAAGATGTAGTTTTGCAGAGAAAAATCTCTCGCACTGCGGCGTGGAAACGGATTGGATTGATAGGATGGTCTTGCCATTAATGATGCAAGTGGTGTCACGCGTGCCGTGGCCATCGAGTGAGCGAACGAGTAGTGGCCAAACTTGCAACCATGGAACACTAGAAGAATAATGGTGGCCATGCGCATGCGCGGTGATCGATCGCCAGCAGATCGAGATGCAGTGGAAATTCCATCATTGGCCAAATTTTAACTGCTTCGATCATCAAGGTCTCCGCAGTGCACTGTGTGACAGCTAGACACCTGCCATGCGCGCGCATGCATGCTGTTTGTGCATGCAGATCGACGACACTGGCGACCGCCGCAATGAGCGCATGCATCGTTCATCTCTAGATCTAATTCATGCATGCACATGGTTGGCGCCGAAACAAAAAAGGCGCGACGAGATGCTGTGGCATTGCTAGATTGCATGAGTGAGATTCATGGCGTGCATGTGCCCTCATTCCCTCATTGAGCACAAGGTGAGTAGCGATTGCATTTTTTCGCGAAGCTGGACAAATGCTAAGCAGTGTGCCGTGCGACAGTGCTGCTGGCGTCATCATGAGACGGATGCAATGAAATGTTTGAATTTTCTCAATGCCACAGAATGCTGGAATGGTCATCCCAATGTGGCTGTGCAGAGCAGCGGCTGCAGCGCTCAGGTTGCATTTGTTTGTTTCTTGTGTCACATGCCGCGTGTTGCATGTGTCGAACTCATGGCCCAGAACTACCACCCGCCATGGATTTTTTGTCAACGGTTCTGTTTCTTTGCATGTTTGAAATCAATCGGCAATGAAGTTGCCTGTTTTCATGAACACATTTGCACCTTCAGCTTCTCACGTGGTTTGCTAGTTGGTGAACGTTTGAACCGTCTTCCCGTTCCGTTTCTAGTTTTGCCTCTTGACTCTTGATGCAGCAGAGAATGGACCACACCCCACATTTGATTTCCCATCTGCCGTCAGTAGGGGAATGACACAAAATTTTCATTTCAAAAATTCACCTACTGACGACCTACTGCTGAACTGAATTGCTAGAATGACATGGCAAAATTGCACGAGCATGACATGTCAAGTACTCCACAATTGATTTCCCATCAGCAATCAGTAGCAAAATGTGCGAAAATGCGCAACATGAAAGCTTTGCCTACTGACGACCTGCTGCTGAACTGAATTGCTAGAATGACATGATGAAAATGTTCCACCCATGTGTTTTGTGAAAACAATCTTTGTTAAAAATGACATGGCAAAATCCACAGCAGAGCATCGTTAAAAACACTGTAAATTTATTCTCACCTAAAATAATAAATGAGAATATTCAAATCAAAAATGGGAAAACCATTGGACAAATGGCTGACGGAAGAACAATTTAGATCTTTGAAGAACAAAAGATTTTTGTATGTGATATCATCAAACATGGACACATACAAAAGGAAATTCACTGAAGAACTTGTCATCAAGTTCGGTCAAGGCAAGGGAACTCAACCAGCATCAAGATTAAAAGATTACATATCATATTATGGGTACACTGACTCCAAAAGACCTTGGATGGGTTGCAAATTACATTACTTATTCATCACTGAAAAGAGCAAAAAAGTAGCAGCTATAAACTCTATGGTTCATAAATATGAACTAAAATTAAAACAGTATGCTAGAAAAAACAACTTGTTAGTAGACAGAGGCGATGAAAGAATATTAATAAGGTTGAGTAAATTGATGAGAATATTAAATTGTAAACAATTTAAAAAACTTACAGACATTGAGTCAAAACCTACATACAATCTACGAAACAAAAAGCAGAAATACATCGTTGAAATATTAGACCATGCAAACAAAGCAAAGAAAAATAACCATCAAGAACCTACTACCTTCAAAGTGAAATATAGTGATGGAAGTCTTGAAGGCACCATTAGATGTGTGTTGCCTAATGATGTTAAATCAAAGAATTTTGATAGATTGTTTCTTAAATATTATAAAAACTCAAATGACAAAGAGAATATTAAATTACAAGATGAATACATAAAATATCTTGGTCTCAAATCAGATGATTTTGATAAATTGTTCCGCAAATATTACAAGATTTCAAAAGACAAAAAAAACATCAAACTTGAAGATAAATAAGATTTATTGTCATTGATAATAATAATAAAAATTATTTACTTACCATACTTTTTAGTTGCTATCTCGTGGGCTTCTTTGAAAGTTTTACCTAACATTAGGTTCATTCTCATAGAAGCCATATGTTTTTTACTATGATGCTTACTGTGAGCGGTCAACAAATCTTTCTGTCTTTTGGTTAATTTTTTCAATACCATTATAATACTATAGATTTTTTTATTTCAATAAAGGAATATCATATTTGCTTACAATCTTTTTATCAACATCACGAGATGGTCCACCAAACAGAACAGAATACAGACGGGCTCTTGACCACGACTCAGCACTTTGATTCGGTCTTGATCCCCCAGAGTAGTAAGCTCCTTCACCTTTTTTCATAATTTTTTTTAATGCTTTTAAAGGAACATCTAAAACTTTAGTCACATTAGATGAGGATGTATCACCTTTGAAATACTTGTCAGCTTTAACAGTCCATTTAGATTTCTTGCTTTTGAAACTTCTTAATTTAGGCCGTGCTCTACCATAAAAAATGCTCTCTATTTGTTTTTTCCTATCTTCTTTACTAAGAGATTTTGGAACATACTTCTCATTGATGCTTATCTTATATTTTTTAATTTTATCTTGAACCTTTTTGCTATTAATCCAATCAAAACCAGCATCTCCCCCCCATCCGGCCCAACTTACGGCACCTCTTCTCCTGTTTCTTTGTCCTTGATCCATTGGTTTCCCTTGTGCTTTCCATTTATCATAACCTATTTTTGATACGTATTGATGTCTACTAAACCAAGCATTCATCACCACAATATCTTCAATGTCTATAGCATCGTCATGTGCTAATTGCTTTGCTCTGTTTATTCCTGTCTCTGTCATTCCTTTCCAACCTAATTTTTTCAATTTCAATGCTAATCTTGCTTTCTTGCTTACTTTCGCTGGTATTTTTATTTTCATTATTTAATTTGAGAAGATTTTTTATATGCTTTTTACAATGAATATGTTTGTCATAATGTTTTTTGATCACAAATCTGTCACAAAAGCAACAATATATTTTGTCGTGTTTCGTTTCATCATGATAATAATCTCTCGCATAGGCATTGATGTAATCTCCATTATCTATTCTGTATTGTTTTACATCTCTACCTGGGACATTTTTGTTGACACAATTTCTTTTTGTCTTCTCTTCTGCTATCAGTTCAGCTTCTTTCTTTCGTTTCTGATGAACCGATATTTTTTTAGCATCTACTACCGAAATTATTTGAAACATGTAATTATCTCTTTCTATGATTTGAAAGGAAGAACAACAATTACCAAAACCTTTCTTGTATGCTCTAAAATTAGCAACATGCATTTGTAATCTCACTTTTGGATCCATAGTAGTAGAACCTACACATGTTTCTCTTGTGGTTAAACATGTAATTCTGTAAAACGTAACATTTTTTGTAGTCATTACTTATGACTATAAAAAACTATACTATTTTAAACGAACTATCCTTGAATTAAATCATTAGGAATGATGAGTTTGTATTCAGGATTCATCGTAACAGTTTTGTTTTCTTTGTCTATTGTAAAAACTTCTTTTAAAAAATCAAGTTGTAATTTATTTTCTGTGTTTTGGGTCTTGTTATCATTTAATTGTTGATTAATAGTATCCATTGTTTGACCTACAACATCATTTGACATTGTGGGTCTTTCTTTGAAAATAGCACCACCACCCTTAATATTAGACATTATCATTAATTGTTAGATTTTTACATGTTATTTAAATCACATTTGCAATCTAAGCATGTTCGAAATCACCAGTGACAACGAATTTCACTCCTGCTTTAATGCTTACGACTGGGTTTGCTGGGTCAGACTCATCGATCACTAAATGTTCCTCGAGCTTTGCTGTTCTTGGTTCAACATTTTGATGATTAATATTAAGTTGATTTACAGCACTATCAATTTGATTTTGTAAATCTACATCAATGTTGTCCAAACGAGTTTCTGCATTTGTTGATCTAGCATCATCGTCAGCATGTTGTTGGTCTAGCCTTACAATTTCAGAATCCACAAATGCATTTCTTGTGCTCACTTCTGAAGCGAGAGAAAGTCTCGCATTGACTTCATTTGCTAGTTTTCCTTCTATGTCTGTCTTGTTATCATCAATTTGTAACTGAACTCCTGCAATTGCATTAGTAGTGTCTGTTTGAGCCTGAGTTAATGCTGCTGAAAGAGCATCTCTTTCAGTTTGAGTAGCAGTCTGTTCTGCTTGGAAATCGGTAATGTGTTGATTGAGACTATTAAGTACTTGGGTTTTCTCTTGGTCGATTCTTGTAATTGTTAATCCACTCAATGTTCCTTCCACGAGGACATTATTTCTAAAAGTTGCGGTTGAAGAACTCACATTTATAAAGATTTAGATAATTTTTACAAACAAAATTTCAAAAAAAAATAATTTTTTAATGTGTAATCAAGTGATCGTTAGTGGGGTCTAAATCAGTAATTGAGGCCGACACTCTACCAAATATGTATCCAATCATCACACATATACCTAAAGTTAATAAAACAATTATTGTTCCTTCCATTAGAAAGATTGACATTAATTTGATCTTCCTGTGGTGATTCAGTTATTGAACTTTCATCATTACTATCTTCTTCTATTTCTACACTTACTTTTTCATCATTGCTATCTTCTTTTGATTCAAGACTAATTTTTTCTTCTTTCTTTTTGACACTATTTTTAACTGGAACTCTTTTGATTGTTTTAGCTTCTTTTTTTACCTCCTCTTCTTTTTCAATAGAAACGACTTCACACCCAGCACTTTTTAGAACCATGGGTGTCAATCTGTCTATTAAAGTTTTTTTGTTTCTCGCACATTGAGATATTCCTACTTCACGACATAATTCTTTTAATTGTGTTACTCTGTAACCTTTCAAAGTTTCTCGAACATTACTAACATTATCCACATGATTATGATATAACTATATATTTTTTTTCAATTTTAAACGAAAGACTATTATGGATTAGAAATAGTAAAAGTTACAAAATTCTGACCATTTAATTCGACTCTATATTGAGCTCCAGTTGGCATGTTAGGATCAGAACCAGAATTTATACTAACTGCTTTGTCTGCTGTAAGATTGAAAGCATTATGTGATGGAGAACTTGAACGAACATTTAATGACACAACATTTGAAGCATATTCTAAAACTGTAGATTTACCACTTTCTACACGAGGATTATAAAAAGGTGGCTGATTGCCACTTTCAAAGAAAACAACAGTAGATGAATTATTAATGACTCTCATGATGGGGACATTCACATTACTAAATCCATTTTGAATGTTGTTGCTATTGCTTGTAGCTAATGCTTCAATTGCATTTAATCTATTTGTTAAATCTGTTATTGTGTTAGATAACAATGAACCTTGAAATGTAACATCTCCAGCAATTTTAGCATCATTCACATGCATGTCACCTGCAATGTGAATGCCATCATTGTTTGATAAAATCCGATTTGCATAATCTGTTCCCAAATTGTTATGAACGAAATCAATGTAGCATGTTGGACTAACGAAGTCAATACTACTACTGTTATGAATGTCTTTTCCTAAACAAATACCATCGATATGAGGTTGTGTTGTGCTTCTCAAACCATTTACAAAAATGGAACTTGAAAATTGATGTTCGTTATTAGATGACAAAGTGATTGGATTAAGTTTGTTTTCTGTGTTATTCATTTTTTCTAACATCTTTAATTTTACCTGCCCCATGTTATCTATTACCTCTAATTCATTACATAAAATTTGAACATTACCAGTGTCATCTTTGAACCTCATTGAAGGCACACCTGAATGATTAGACAATTGCAAATCATTATCAATGTTAATTATTTTTGGTTCTTTTCCTAATGCAGATGAAGAAAACTTTGATACTTTAGTTAATGAAACACTTGCATTGTTAACATCATTAGCATTAATAATCAAACCATTTGTAGCATCGTTTGTCATTTTATTTGAAAGATTATGATCACCTAATGTTGTTAATTTTTCTTGAAAATTAGAATTTATAGTAAAATTTATGTTTCCACTTACAATGTCAGATGTAATCCCGTGAACTAAACAATTTCTTGGATTCAAAGGGACACCGTCTAAATTAATAGCATTAAAAGTTCCATTCGTAGATGTCATTGTACTTGAAGATGTACAATTAGGTCTAATGATACCCACATGCAAATCCCCTGTGAAGTGAATACCGTCATTTTTTGACAGAATGCGATTCGCATAATCAGAACCTAATTGATGTACAAAATCAATGTAGGTTGTTGGAGAGACCATTTCCATAGACGAATTACCAGACAAATCAACACCCATAAAAAGTCCGTTTTGGTTTCCTGTGTTTTGAAATTTTATACCATTCACAGAAACTCCTTTATCAAAATTAATGTCATTCGAATTGCTCGTGATCCCAACTACACCTCCTGCTGAAGAATTGTTGTCATTGTTTGTTCCACCAGACACATTAGGGTTAGGAACAAGTTTACCTGTAATGCTAACACTCATTTTTATTAATGATGATTAGATATTTTTTTTCTTATTCCTTAGTCTGATAAAACAAAGATACTGTCATAGAATAATCTATGCCATTATTTTCAATTTCATCTCCATCTCCATCTACTAATGCAAATTTTAAGTTGCTTACATTCTTTTTTTTCATTAGTTCTACTCTTTCACTTGGTTTTTCATCATCATGCAAAATACTTCCAAAAGAAACATCGCCACTAACTTCATAAACTATGTTTGATAATTGACCTGCTAATTCTGCATCCAGTTGTAAATCAGTTTGGATGTAAACAGGTTTTGGCGAAAGATTACTCATGTTATCTGCTACATGTAATGCAGAGAGAGATGTAGTGTCATTGTAACCTAAAAATTTAGAGCATTCGTTTTTAATTATTTTGAAACTATCACTACAACCTGTACTAAATTTTCCTGTTTTAGCATTGTGCACAGGAGTAAAAGTTCCTACTGATGAGGCATTAGTTGAAAGTTTAGTTTGTAATTCTGTTACTAATTCAGTAGCACTGTAATTTTGTTTTGTTAATTCCATACTTGTTTTGTTTCCAGAACTATTCTCAATTTCTAAAATGTTATTTTTAGCTGACACATTGTAACAAGTAATTGGAAATCTTACTCTTGTAATAGAAATAGAAGATGCATTGTCAATTGCACTATTTAATTGATAATTTAAATCATTGGTTGTTCCAGTAATTCCATCTTTGCTATTAAAATAAATTTTGTGTTGTTTCATATTAATTCATGTTAGAAATGAATTTTTATGACATAAATTTTGGTGGAATTTAAGAACAATGAAACAATCTAAGATCGCACGGTCATACTTTCTCCATCTTTTAACATGATGTATTGCTCGTGCATCATTAACACATCGATTTGTCTACCTACATTAGCAATTCCAGGTTGTAAAGCACCAGCAGCACCATCTCCTCCTTCAATTTTAAGTCTCATAGTTGCTCGGTTGGTGTTAACTCCTGTGTAATTACCTTCTTCATGGTTTTGGGTGTTGAAAATTAAAGCAGATTTACCTGCTTCTTTGAATTCTCCACAAGAAATTGTAGCATGTTTGTAATCTCCTAACAGATTTTTGCCAATTCTGTCATTCACAAAAACAACTTGAGGTAAAATGTCATCATTGCCACACTCAGTAAATCTTTGTTTGTTGATCTCCCAGCAAATTCTTTCAGCACTGGTTAGATCTTCAAAGAAAAATGATGCTCCAGTATTTGCATCAAACCCAGTTGGTCCACTAACAATTTTGACCATTTTGAGAATTGCTAAACTTTCTTGATATTCCTGAGAAACAGAGGTAGAAGCATTTTGTGTTCTACTAACTACATGGTACACAGGGAAACTCATAGATGATCCTCTCACATGTGCTTTAGCAAGAGCAGCTTCAACAACTGGTGAAAATTCAAGAGCAGTGCAATGAACATAGCCTTGTTTAATGAAAATATTAGCATTACCTGCTGTGTTAGTGTCATCGAAAATCATGGCATTGCTATCTAAAGTAAATTCAAATTCTAACCCACCACAATGATCAAGATGAAGGTATTTGTTTTGAGATAAAAATCCGGAGCAGCATGGTTGGAAGCAATGAACAGCTCCATCTGGTGTAAAAAGTCTATCGTGATGGAATTTTTTGTAACGACTTTCTGTTTCAAGTAATCCTTCAACAAAATCTCTACCAGCAACAATGTTAGCAGCAGCAGCATCAGCAGCAATGTTAGTAGCAGATACAAATTCTGCATCAGATGCAACATGAGCAACTGTGTGACTATTTCCATCAAATTTAACAACAGAACCTGGTCTTAGTTGAGTTAAGAATTGAGTTCCTACACCAAGTACTCTTGATGGTGAAGCGGGAGTGATCACAGCAGCAACAGGAGCAGCATTGGCAGCACCAAAATTAAGCGCACCTGCTGGAAGAGTATTAGCTACGACCTGAGCCACAGGTGCTTTTAATTCTAAGGTGTTGCCAGTAACATCAAATTTGCTATGAACTGTGTTAAACAATCCTTGGTCATTGCAAACACCTTCCACATTTAATGAATTATTTTTAACTTCTTTAGTTAACAAAGCATCTTGTAAAATTTTAGTAACAAGGTTGTAGTTATTAATTTTTTCAATGACATTACCTCTACCATCTCTAACAATCATCTCTCTAAAGAGAGAATGAACTCCACCTTCAGCAAGTCTTAATCTTAATTGGTCAACCGCTGGTAAATCAGCATCTCCAGCTGTTCTGGCAGCAACATTTAATTGAAAATATAATTCAGATGGGTCTACTGCTCTTTGTTGAGCTGGAATGAAAAAACGCATTTTGGTGTTCGCTTTTTCAGCATTGTTACTATTTTTCATCTCTTCTCTAAAATGAGAGACTGAATCAATAAAAATTTTATCCATAGGGGGTAAACTGTAGTCCATTTCTGGAAATCTACTAACATCGGTAGTTTTACTAATTGCATCCATGTTAACAATGTGTAGATGAAAAAAAATCATATCAAAACGAATATAATTTTTTCATAACATTTTTTTTTCAATTCATAATACCACTTGACATTCTGTATCTCTGTTGATTTTGTTTCATCTTTTTAATGACATCAGCCATTTTACGTTTAGAAGATTTCACCTTCTTCTCAACTTTTTTTGTGGCTTTTTTCACTTTGCTTTTCTTTTGAGATACTTTACCTAAAACATCATTTAGTATTTTATTGCCTTGACTACTTACTTCTTTTTTTAATTCACTTTTTGCTTCATTTGTTAAATTTTCTAACGCTTTTCCACTTCTTAAATCCATTAGCTGTTGCTCTAATTTTCCATTCCTATCAATTTGTGCTTTTAATAAATCTGTAGCTTCATCTGTAGATTGCATTTGTGTTGGATCAAATCCTAATCTATTTTCCACTTTTCTTTTGACATTGTCACATCGCTTGATCGCTTCATCACTTAGTTCATCTTCAACACCATCAAATCGTTTCATACCTTCTTCTCTTAAATTAGAAATACCTTCGCTAAAACTTGACACTCCCTTACCTCTTTTGTTAAAATCTATTTCACCAGTAGCATGTGCTGTTCCTGCCTGTAGCATGGTATCACAAGGTAAAGATTTTGCATTAGCAGCTTCGATTGCACCTTGAATTGCTAATCCACCTACCATTAATTCTGGAGCAAATGCCCCTCCTGTAGCAACATTAGCCAAAGCAATTCCAGTCCCTGCGAGTGCCTGTTGGACTTCTTGTTTTTTTAGTTGATCTCCAACTTCATGGGCTCCTTTTTTAATTTCATCACCTGCCATGATAGATGCATCTTTGATGGCATCTCCTGCTTTTGCAAAATCTTTTTTGATTTGTCTTGTTACATGCCCTGATGTTTTTTTTACATCATTTGCAGCTTTTTTGAATCCATCTTTTATCTTGTCAAATGATCCCATTGTCATCACAAGAACAGAAAAAAATTATTATGGCATTTCATTCATGACTATTTATGATGATAATTCCACAATCGATTGAACACAAAGTAGACGAAAAACAACAAAAAGACACTGTTATGAACATTAGTAACACTAAAGAATGCAAAGATAAAATAATAGAAGAGGTCATACACAGAAAAGAATTAGAGGATGAAAAATACATCAATGCTTACCAGTCTTGTTGTTCAACTTCTGACAAAAGGGCTTTAGAGTTTTTCCTAAAATCTGGTGTAACATTTAGTGTTTTGATGTTCAGTGTGATTCAAGTTATGACAGTAGGAAACCCATCTGAAAGAAATGCATTTCTAAATGTTGTCATTCTAACACTTGGAACATTTTTACCATCTCCTAAAATCAAAGAAGATGAGAAAAAGTGATGATTTATCCAAACTTTTTAGTAGCATCATCAACAGAAACTTTACCATTAATTGAAACTGGAATTGCCCTATCAACATCTGGTAAGTCGTGTAAATCTACATTGAATTTGTTTTCCATTTTAGACACAAGCTCTGATTTTTCAATGGTTCTAAGATTTTGATAATCACCATGAGCACCTCCTGTAGCCTTGTTTAACAAGATGTTTTTTAATGTTTTTTTAGATGACTTACCATCATTGTGAGCCATTTCATCTGCTACAGTAGCTAATGTAACGGCTAATCCAAATTCTGGAAACACCATCTGAGCTCCTTGATACACAATACCAAGACTACCGTGAGACATGGAATCCAATTTGTTTGATGCTCGTTTAGCTTCATTTGCAGTAGTAACGGGATGTGTTAGTTTGTTTTTAACATGATTTGCTCCTTTTTTTGTTCCTTTGTCTATAGGCTTAGTTGCTTTTTCTGTAGGAATTCTTGGAATGTGAATTGGTTTTGGTTTTGGAAAATGTGGCTTGTGAAAGTGAATTGGTTTTGGTTTTGGTGGTGAAGAATTGTCATTTCCCACATGTTATCATCATCATTTAGACAATAATTAATTGACATTTGACACCTTTTAAATGTTCGTTTGATGCTTACAGGTAGTTCTTTTCTCATAAAAAAACGAGAATCAGGCATTACAGTTGGTTTTTTTAAACACAAAAAAGGATTTACTAATTTTTTTTGGACGACTGTCAAATGATTGTGATTTGACCCTGATTTTTTTAAATGTAATTCTGGTAAAAGTTCATCCATGTTGACCATGTTTAGATGTTCATAAAACTTTCAAAGTTCATCATGTATCTTTCATTCATTGGTTGCTTACGATCATAATGTAAAAATGAATAATCTGTAGTAGACATTTCATCAAACATTTCTATAATTTTTTTCTTGGTGTATTTACCTATTGACATTTCTTCAGCTATCTTTTTCAATTCACTCGAGGGTTGCCTACTGAACATGATGAGATGCTCCGCATTAGTTCTAACATCTGGTTGAACTATTTTGTAATGCTGACTGGTAATCCAAACACATGTACCACATTTTCTACCAGCAAAGAACAAATCTTTTAATGTTTTGCTCTTCATCACTTTTTCATCAGATGCGAAATCATCAATTGTTATTAATGTTTTTTTCATAGGTTTCTTTTTGTCTTTTAGTTCTTTTTGCTCTTTCATTAATTTGTGAACCATAGCACCAAACTCTTTCTCTTTGAACTTTTCTTCAAACTTCATTTCTGCTTTTTCATTTTTTATTTTTGTTTCTATGTGTTCTTCTTCGTAATTCACATTAGGAGAGTAAAATGAAACAACATCAAAAAAGTTTCTTAAACATCTTTTACGAGTTAATAAATTTACTATCACAACACTTTTACCTGATCCAGTAGGAGCTATGAACAAGCATCTGTTAGGAAAAGATGGAATCAAGCCGTAATCATTGTGCATCTGTTTAGATTTATTTTTTAATATGGGTTTTACATCTAATTTTTTACATGCTTTTTTAGTCATTATCACAATTGTAATAGAAATAATAATTACAACAAAACGATGATCATTGAAAAAACAGATCACTTGCATCTTTCATTTGTTTTGATTTGATGTAAGTAGTGTGAACATCAGCTACTTCTGCCTTTTTCTTCTTGCATCTCTCACTCACAAATTGAGGCACGACACCGTGAGTGTAATTAATTTTAAATACCGGTCGTAATTCTTTTGGATCAAAACCTCTTGCTTTGAATGGTGGTTCAACTGGAACTTCAACTTTGAGTGCTTCCATGTTAGCCATCTTTGCTATTAATTTAGCAGATGGTTTAGCATCATCGATTGCTTCTTGTAATTGAGGTCTGTAAATTTTACTTGTGTCATCTATTTCTTTCACCTTTAATCGTGCTTGAGATTTGATGAATGGGTTTTTAGAATTAGTGTTACAATTAATTTGTGATTCATTAGTTACATCACATTTACCTCCAAATGGATGACTTGCTTCTTGAATTGACCCTTGCCTTGTCTTGGTCTGACAAATTGTATTTTGTCTTTCTAAAATTTCAGGTAGCGGTCTCTGAAAATCATTGTATTCTTTTATTTCTTTCAAAGATAAATCTGTTAATTTTTTCTTACCCATGTCGTCTGGTGTTGATTTAAATCCAGCAGGTGCTGTTGTAGGAACTACTGGTGTCAAACTAAATCCTGGTTGTTGATTAAATCTTTGTGATGGTGTTGCTTGTGTTGGAACATTGCGACCAGATGATCTTGCTAATGCTGGTAGTTTTGCTTCTTGTGCTATCTGTTGTTGTCCATTTCCTGGTGCTGGTGCTGGTCCTCCAAATACTGGTCCTACTGGTGGTCCTCCTGGTAGTGGTCTTCTTGGTAGTGGTCTTCTTGGTGGTGGCGGTGGTGGTCCTCTTGGCAATGGTGTTCTAGATGATGGTGGTGCTGGTGTTCTCATCATTTTTGGCGGTGTTTGTGCTCTTGGTGGTGTTCTTAAATCTTCTGTTGGATTACTAATGTTAAATCCGTTGTCATTAGCATGTGTGATTAAAGACTTTTCCATGTTCGACAAATGCAATCTTGTTCCTGTAATTGGATTAATTACCTCAGTATTGAGTTTTCTCACCACAAGTTTTCTATCACCTCCAATGGAGTCTTTGTTGTAAATCATCCAAAGAAGATGATTAACATTGACTTTACTTGGAACTTTGTCTCCATTTTTATTTTCTTCTATCAATGGAAAATAATTGTTCCACTGTCGTGTGAACCTTTTTTCTGTTTCTCTTAACTTACTCATGCATCAATTGAGTTGAGATCATTTTTTTTTAGATGTAAAAATCTAAACTATTTCAACAAATGTCTGACAAAGAAAAGCAAAAGGCATGTTGCAAGTTGAACAGAGACAAAGTAATTGCTTACCAAAAGAAAAGGTGTCAAGAAAAAAAGGAGAAGATGAGTAAACACAATGAGAAATGTTTTGAGGATGTTCGTAAACCAAAAATAAAACAGGAGGAAAAGAAGAAAAAAGAAATTCCAAAGGTTCCTAAAAAAGTTGATGGTGTAACAGTATCATTTGATCAATGTTCGTTTGAAATTATTACAAAACATGTAGTTGTGTCACAATGAGTAACACTGATGAGGATGAAAAAGTTCCAACAAAACCTAAAGTTAGTGACAAATCTGTAGAAGCATTTGTGAAGAACATTGATAATTGTAAGGGACAAAATAGAGACATGTTGATTAAACTTGGTCTTGCCAAACCAGATGTTGAAGAAAAAGAACAACATGACAAACCATCTTGGTGTGATGGATTTAAGGATGTTGACAGTCACAACAACCATGACAATGGTCATGAAACAAAAACTATCAACATTTAACTTGTTCATAATATCATCTCATAATCACAACAGTAATTGTGATGATCATGAAAACACATTCATTGTGTTTTGTTTCCTAACTCTTCTAATTTCTTCATGACAAAATCTAGTTTTTCTTCTAATTTGACTAATTTGCATTTTCTGAACTTGACACATTCATTGTCATCTACAAATTTTTTCTGCTCTTCGGATGGATTAGGATTGCTATTAAGCATGTGTTTTTTAGTTCTTTTGTGTCGAGATAGTGATGCTAATCCAATCATGCAATTACAGGCTTCACATTCTACCTTTCGTAGCCATTTTTGAGAGTTCTTTTTGTAGTATTCTTTCACATATTCTGAAGTTTTGGATTTAAATATTTTATTATTTTCGCTCATTGTAATGCTATGGATTTTTTCTTTTTAAACCATTTTATGTTCGTTTCAAAACTCTCAAAAAAACTACAGTTTTTTTTTAAATTTTCATTCGTTTAATTCTCACTTAAAGAAATCTAATCTGTAATAACAATGTGTCTAATAACATAATGAAAAGTTTTTTGAAAAAATTTAGAAAGTTTAGTTCTCTTCAAAAAAAGAACTTACAAAAGCTTTTTACTAAAATTGAAAACAAAGAGATGAAAAATGGTTATGGATGCAACATTAACACCAACCGATTAGTTAAGATTGGTGGTAGAACTTGCAACAAATTAAATGTTAAAGGATCACCTTTTGAAGTTGTGAATAGCAGTCTTAATTCTTTTAGAAACCTCAACGAAAGCCAACTGAAAAAAACACATCGCACAATTTGTGGTGGAACTAATACAAGTTATACAATTTTTGTTCATCGCAGGGTAGATGAAGAAAGAAAACATGCTGTTAATGAATTCAATCACAAAGGACTGAGATTAGCAAATGTGATGACTGTTAATGGTGTGGTTTTGAAAAAAACTACTCAAGCATTTAGAAATGCTATTGGTAGATTTGTTAAAATCAAATCAAAATCACTTGATAGACAAATTTGTGGAGTGTCAATGAGAAACCAAAACATGGCTGAGGAAATGAATAACCCTTCATTTGAACATAGTGATTACATCAAAATCATTCATGATGGGTCTTGTGATTCTAAATCATCAAGTGATTATGATGTCAGTCAAATTGTGGTGAAAGATGATGATAACAATGTGGCTATGAATTACAAATACCTCAAATATGAAATTAACAAAGATGCTAAAACTTTTGGTGATCTGTTCCATCAACCTAAAAAATACAACAGAGAAAATTCCTGCATGTTTAATGCCATTATGAACTCATATGAAAAATCATTTGAAAAATCCAGATATAAAAATCTTACTTGTAATGCTCTTTGTAATATTGTAGGAAAAAAAGAAAAAAAAAGGGATGATGCTATCAAATTAGCAGAGATTAAAAAGTTTTTTGAGAAATATGAATTAGGGCTAACCGTTTACGATGACATGTATAATTTAGTTGATAAATTTACACCTGATGAACACAACAAGCACACATCACCACGAAATTTTAGAATTATGATTCACAATAATCATGCTTATTTGCTCAATCACCAAATCAAAGAACTAGAACAGAAAAAAAAAGAGGTAGAATGCAATGAATGTTCATTACAGGTTTATGACAAATACAAATTTAGATCAATAGATGAAGAAAAAAGTAATTGTTTCAAATTTATTAAAAACCTCAATGATATCGTATCTCATATTAAAACAGTGAATGATGAAAATATCAAATATTTTTATCATGGGGATGTGAGAGAATTGTTAATTGAAATGATCAATGTTCATAAATACGAACCTAAAATTTTCTTTCAACACAACAGAATGCTGTCATTATCATTTAAAATTAGCAATAAGTACTGTATTATTTCACATCCAGATTACAACAACATGAATGACATTGTTACTTATGATGTAAATGAAAATAACTATGAAAATTTTGTGAAAGCAGATGATGACTTCTATCAAAAAATTATTAAGAAAGAACACATAAGCATTTTCAATGATGAAGCATTAAGAATGAATGAAGCACATTCTAAAGGACCTGCTGTAGGAAGACTAAGTGATGATGCTATTGGAAATGGTATTGATGTTAATAAATGTTACACTTGGGCTTTAAAATCAATCTCTCAAATTCCTATTTTTCATTATTTTGATAATTATGTTAAATATGATGATCATTCTATTGAAGACCTTGCAATGTATGTTGTGATGAGTTTAGATGGAGGTGAAGCTCATAATATCTTATTACCTAAAAGATGCAACAGAGTATATGGATTTAAATTAAAACAAATGAATAAAAATAGTTACGATATACTATACTACATTAGACCTTCTAATATTGCTACTGTTAAATTTAGTAAAGCAGTTGATAAACTGTATGAAACAGAACTTGGAACCATCAATGCTAACAAATTCATATGTAATAAAATTACAGGAATGCTTGAGAAGAAATACAATCATAAATCAGTATGTAAAATTTATAAAAATTTGAATGAAGCAAATCATTATAAGAAATTATATGGTGGTGAAATTAATCCTATGAATGATGATTTATTTTTACTTGTAAGAACAACTAAAAAACTTGTAAGAGAGACCTTCAAACCTATTAAAGATATGATATATGATATGGTAAGTATCAAAATGTGTAATTTATATGATAAATGTGTATCAGTAGGATTACATCCTATAGCTATTAAAACTGATTGTATTATTGTATCTGATAAGGTTCATAAAATTATACCTCATTTTGATTTTAATAAAGATATTGGTGGTGTGAAATTAGAAAAAGGGACTAAAGTTGCCGGTAATTATTTTATTCCTGAAGAAAATGAACTGGTAGAACCTAAATTAATTAACATTAATAAGATTGACATAAAAAATGAATGGGACACAGAAGAAATCACAAATGTATTTGATAAATATGATAGAACTCTTGTGAATGCTTTATTACCTGGTAGTGGTAAGAGTTATTCAGTTAAAAAATACAAAGGAAAGAAAATACTATTTGTAGCACCGTTCAATAAATTATGCCAAAATATTCGTGAGAGCGGACACGATGCTATTACTTATCATAGATTATTTAGCCTTAACATTCATAACAACGAATGTAAATACATAAGAAAATTTGATATTTCACCATATGATGTTATGTGCTTTGATGAGGTTTATATGTATTCACTACATCAACTATCAAAAATTAAGTTATTTATGGATAAGCATACTGATAAAAAATTTATTGCTACTGGTGATTTAGCTCAATTGGATCCCATTGAAAACGAATATCTGTTTAATAACATCAAAGACCTTGATGTTAGAACAACTGAAGCTTTAAATAGCATGTTTCCAAATCAAATTACATTGAAAATCTGTAAGAGAGTAAAAACAGACGAGGAAAGAAATACTCTTGTACAATTAAAACAAGAAATATTTGATGTAAAAACTAAACCATTTGATGTGCTAAAAAAATATTTTAAAGTTGTGAAAAGTATAAGTGAAGTTAGAACTCTCAACAATATTACCTTCTACAACTTTAGATCCCGTTCAGTAGGAAAGCATATCCATAGCCTACAAAAGAAACCGAGAAAAAAGGTTTATGTAGATGGTATTTGCTACTATGCTGGTATGGAGATTGTGTGTAAAAAATATAATAAGAAACCAAAACTATATGTGAACTATGCTTATGAAGTTGTTAAAGTAAGTAAAAAAGAATTTGTAATACAGGATGTATGTGATATGGAAGAAATAAGAATTCCTATAGAATTAATTAGTAAGCATTTTAGATTATCATATGCCTCTACCTGTCATAGTTTTCAAGGATTATCAGTAGATGGCCCCATTACCGTATTCGATACTAACACCTGTAGAATTAATCGCAAGTGGCTCTGGACTGCTATAACTCGTTCAACTGACCTTTCACAGATACAAATATATCAGCACAGCGATAAAGAATGCTACAGATTAAAGGAAAGTATGATCACTCAAAAACTACGAATGAAAGTATCTTCATATAAATCTCAGGACAAAAGAGCTGGTAGAACTTGGAAAGATAAAGAATATATTGATGAGGAATGGATAAAAAGAACTGTTAATAATCATCCACAATGTCCTGTGTGTAGATGTGGATTTACTGCTGATAATGTTTCTGTGGATAGAATTGATAATGATCTACCCCATCTCTGGAACAACTGTAGATTAACTTGTGTGGAGTGTAATCTTAGTAGAAATAACCAACAAACATATCCAGCATTTGGTGAATACACCCCTCAGGATGTTGAATTTGAAGATAAGGTGAGTGTTGAGGACCTTGTCCATCTTGGGATTTGAAGAAGTTAAGAATAGAAATGCGAAATTCGATTTTGCGATTTTTTAGTGAATTTTGTATTGACCTTTGAGAGAGTCCCAAGAGATTTTAGAAACAACATTTTAAAATGCTAATTTTCAGGTTGCGACATAATTTCATCACAGACGCAAGGGAAAATTTACCATGCATTTCCAAATGATTCTTCCCAGAATTCAAGCTTGGTAAATGGCGATCGTGAAGTACCTTGATGACATGGAGGCAAACATTGAGGCGAAAGACGACAGCGGTGGGTACCAATGCTAGCACTTAGGCAGTAGTTGGAGAAGATGTTACATTATTTGAAATGATTACATAACAATCCATTAGGTCATACTCCGTTGTTCGCGGGTTGCTGTGAAGGTAATTTTGAGATCGTGAAGTCCCTGGTTACCATGAAGGCAAACATTGAGGCGAAAAACAAGAAAGGTGGGTACCAATGCTAGCATTTAGGCAGCAGTTGTAGAAGATGTTACATACTTTCAACTAATTACATAACAATGCATTAGGTGATACTCCGTTGCTCGTGGGTACCCAAAATGGTAATTTTGAGATCGTAAAGTACCTGGTTAACATCAAGGCAAACATTGAGGCGAAAGGCGAGTACGGTTTGTAATAATGCTAGCGTTTAGGCAGCAGTTGTAGGAGATGTTACATACTTTCAACTAATTACATAACGATGCATTAGATCATACTCCGTTGCTCGTGGGTACCCAAATGGGCAATTTTGAGATCGTAAAGTACCTGGTTAACATGAAGGCAAACATTGAGGCGAAAGACGACAGCGGTGGGTACCAATGCTAGCATTTAGGCAGCAGTTGGAGAAGATGTTACGTAACTTGAAATGATTACATAACGATGCATTAGATTATACTCCGTTGCTCGCGGGTTGCTGTGAAGGTAATTTTGAGATCGTAAAGTACCTGGTTAACATGAAGGCAAACATTGAGGCGAAAAACAGGAAAGGTGGGTACCAATGCTAGCATTTAGGCAGCAGTTGTAGAAGATGTTACATACTTTCAACTAATTACATAACAATGCATTAGGTGATACTCCGTTGATCGAGAGTTCCCATATGGAAAATTTTGAGATCGTTAAGTACCTGGTTAACATCAAGGCAAACATTGAGGCGAAAGGCGAGTACGGTTTGTACCAATGCTAGCGTTTAGGCAGCAGTTGTAGAAGATGTTACATACTTTCAACTAATTACATAACGATGCATTAGATCATACTCCGTTGCTCGTGGGTACCCAAATGGGCAATTTTGAGATCGTAAAGTACCTGGTTAACATGAAGGCAAACATTGAGGCTGAAAACTGCTACGGTGGGTACCAGTGCTAGCATTTAGGCAGCCAGTTGTGGAAGATGTTAATATGAAATGATAACACAACGATGCATTAGGTGATACTCCGTTGATGTACGGTATCAAAGTGATTGATTCTAGGATCGTGAAGTATCTTATTGACATGAAGGCAAACATTGAGGCGGTAGGCCAATACGGTAGGTACCAATGCAAGCACTTAGGCAGCAGTTGGAGAAGATGTTTCATAATTTGAAATGATTACATAATGATGCATTAGGTCATACTCCGTTGATCATGGGTTGCATGAAGCGTGATTTAAAGATCGTTAAGTCCCTGGTTAACATGAAGGCAAACATTGAGGGGGAAAACAAAGAGCACGGTGGGTACCAATGCTAGAAGATGTTACATAATTTGAAATGATTACATAACAATGCATTAGGTGATACTCCGTTGATTTGGGGTTGCTCTAAAAATGGTTATGAGATCGTAAAGTACCTGATTGACATGAAGGCAAACATTGAGGCTGAAAACAACTACGGTGGGTACCAATGCTAGCATTTAGGCAGCAGCTGTGGAAGATGTTAATATGAAATGATTACATAACAATGCATTAGGTTGTACCCCGTTGATCGCGGCTTGCACAAACGGTAATTTTAGGATCGTAAAGTACCTGGTCAACATGAAAGCAAACATTGAGGCTGAAAATAGAAATGGGGACACTCCCTATGGCTTGACAAACGATGATGAAATCAAAACCTTCATCAAACATGATTGCATTGAGCGACGGGTCCAGGTGTTCAATAGAGACTTGAGGAATTTGTACATATTGAGCACGGAATTGAAGCGAGGGCTGGGGGCGGAAATGGTCGCCATAAGCTCGAAAAAATAGATATATACAGGAGTAGATGCGCGCCATCTACAAGGTGGGCGGCCCAAGCTATATATTTTCCTGTGGCTAATGTGAAGAACTAAGCAGATGCAATATTTACTCATGGGGTATTATTTGAAAATCAGTATTTGTTATGTATTCATATATATCATAGTATGTTATAAATAGAAAACAGCTAAGGGAAGAGCATTCTGGGACTCCATTCTCCAATTCATATGTTCAGATAGAGTGTTGCCAAATTTGAATCTGGCCGAGCGATATCTAAGCCAGTCATCGATCCATAATAATAAGGAACCCCTAATTTTATATTTCTCGTGCAATTTACGTATCATGCCGTTTTTATTGTATATCCCATCTTCGATTTTCTGTGCCATCTTGGTTAAAGCTGTTTCGCAAGCATCTATTTTTCATAAATGCATATTAATGCTTGCTGATATTTTCCGGTGGGATTGCTTCACGGAAGCGAAGTTCGATCAGCTTGTCTTCAACTTTTGAAGCTATTTGGAGAAGGGAGTGTCATGTGTTGTGGTTCGCTGTGCTAGCTGTGGCGCATGTTTGCGATTAGGACATACACATGTGTGTTATTGCTCGATCATGCATGGTCGCATGCATTGTTCTTACAATCACATGTGTACGAAACCTAGCTCAGAACATGTCGTTTTGAACATTCCAACGCGAAACGCACTGACGAGGTTTGTGGGTGTGCACAACTACTACAGATCCACAATGCAAGTGTGCGTGTTGCCAGAGATGTGACAACATTTGTGTGGTCTCTAGGACACAGCATGAGCATCAATGCGCACTCTGGCAACAGTTCGTGCATCAGTTTTGCCCCTCGTGTGGCTGCTCCGCCTGCAATTCGCACACTGCAAATGTCGACGCGCAGCATTTTGGAAATGTAGCTCATCATGTGCAACGGAACGCAGTGCCGAGAATCGAATGAGCAATGATGAAAAACTACGCTTCCAAAATGTTGCAAGACATTTGCAGTGTACGGCGAAACGCAGTGCCTCGAACTAGCTGTGGTGAGGACTACAACTAGCTACAATGAACGAACAATGAACAATGAACAATGACAAAAAACTAGCATTTCCAAAATGTTACAAGACATTTGCAGTGTGCGAAACGCAGTGCCTCGAACTAGCTTTAGTGAGGACTATGACTAGTAAATTGACTAGCTGGTTTTTTCAAATTGCAAGACATTGTTACGTACGACACCGGAACCCAACAACAACAATGAACAATGAACAATGAACAATGATAATAAACTACAACAACAACGACACAACAACAACAACAACAATAACAACAAGATCGAATAGCTGCGATCGACTTGCAACGATGTATTTCTGCTTTTTGTTTCGTAGATTGCATGTAGGTTTTGACTCAATGTCTGTAAGTTTTTTGAATTGTTCATAATCTAATATGCTCATCAATTTACTCAACCTTATTAATATTCTTTCATCGCCTCTGTCTACTAACAAGTTGTTTTTTCTAGCGCATACTGTTTTAATTTTAGTTCATCTTATGAACCATAGAACGTTTATAGCTGCTACTTTTTTGCTCTTTTCAGTACGTGATGAGCAAGTAATGTAATTTGCAACCCATCCAAGGTCTTTTGGAGTCAGTGTACCCATGACATGATATGTAATCTTTTAATCTTGATGCTGGTTGAGTTCCCTTGCCTTGGCCGAACTTGATGACAAGTTCTTCAGTAGATTTCCTTTTGTATGTGTCCATGTTGCTTGATGATATCACATACAAAAATCTTTTGTTCTTCAAATAAGATCTAAATTGTTCTTCCGTCAGCCATTTGTCCAATGGTTTTCCCATTTTTGATTTGAATATCTCATTTATTGTTTTAGGTGATAATAAAGTTACAGTGTTTTTAACGATGCTCTGCTGTGGATTTTGCTATGTCATTTTTAACAAAGATTGTTTTCACAAAACACATGGGTAGAACATTTTCATCATGTCATTCTAGCAATTCAGTTCAGCAGCAGGTCGTCAGTAGGCAAAGCTTTCATGTTGCGCATTTTCGCACATTTTGCTACTGATTGCTGATGGGAAATCAATTGTGGAGTACTTGACATGTCATGCTCGTGCAATTTTGCCATGTCATTCTAGCAATTCAGTTCAGCAGTAGGTCGTCAGTAGGTGAATTTTTGAAATGAAAATTTTGTGTCATTCCCCTACTGACGGCAGATGGGAAATCAAATGTGGGGTATGGTCCATTCTCTGCTGGTCAAGTAAAAGAGCAGAGTGTGGGCACCGCGATCATGCTGCACAAACAAAACCTTCGCTCCTGAAGATGCTGCCGCAAACAAAACGGATGGAGACCGCGATGGTCCCTCACTCTGTTCACCTGCTCCATTCGTTTACAAAAAAACAGGGGAAATACATTTCGCGACACGAATGAAATTGGTCCGAAATAAGAAACGGAATGGAAATTGCCGGGTGCGACAGCTCTGCGGAGTACCGGTAGCCGCAGACGAGAAAACCTGAAGATTGTGCTGGGATTGTGTTGGCCGACAAATTAAATCGGAAAATCGCTAAAATCTAACAATAGAGCCCACCTCCCCCCATTCTGCATCTCGATGACGTCGTCGTCCTCCGTGGAAATAATTCAGCACGGCTGCTTTATGCTCTCTGGTGTGGTTCCTATTCCTTTAATCGAATGTCTTATTGGCATAGTTAGCATTTCCACCCTGGTTTCGACGATAGAAAGACCGCAGTTTGAATTTGTGAGACCCCCACACGAAGCATGAATGTTGGAATGCTCGTTTCCATTTAGGACAACACATCATCTTTGAGGGATACGGAGCATTTCTAAGAAGTGATAGCAAACATGATGGAAAGGAAGGTGGATAGAGAACGAACTGCCTCCAGAACCAATCCGCTAACTAGTTGTTCATAGGTGGAATGTATCAAACGTGCAGGCTAAGTTACTATCTTATTCATACGGACCCAGAGCTAAAAAGAAATTTGAAGAAAGCTTTACAGGTAACGGACATCAAAGGAACTGAGCTGTTATAATCTATGTATTTGCTTCAACAACTGCGCTCCAAATAACCCATGTAGAAAGAGCACACGAAATGGGAATATGATGCGGAGAATGACTATGAGTTGAGCGTTGTAAATGCGCCATTCTCTATAAACGGGATATCGTTCGTATGGGACAAAATTCAAAATGTGAGATTCATTAACGAAAGTTTGAAGTCCGAACTAATTTTATTGCTTCAGTCAATTTGTGACGAAATGAAGATCGTTTTCTGTGCCATAAGATCTCTTCCAGAAGCGACTGTTTTCCAGGTTTCATAAACATAATTAACATAAATGGTGTCTAACGCTTTCAAACCATATGATAGAATTGTATGGGGGAGGGTGTACCAGAATCCAAGGGTCTTAGCAAACTTCGAGGTGACTTCATCCATGCTGTTAGAAACTTAAAGGTGTACACGAGGCTTTGACATATCGCAGGCATGCTTTCCAGAATGCTAGAAGATTATTTTCTGAGACAAGTTCGCCAACACAACACATTACTCCAGGCATCTGAGGTCTGTAACAAAGATCATTTACTTTCCTCCAATTAAGATTCCCTCTTAGGTCCAGACGGGTTTAATGGAAACCTACCGAAACGTGATTGCCTACAGGAGGCTGTGGAAATTTTTGGATGAAAAATCCGACATGTTGGAATAGTTATAGTTACATCACTACATCCCACTTCAGTCTTGATTTGCATATTTGCATCTTCAGGACAGAAACATTGAAGGAAGTGAATTTCAAATACGTCCCCAAACATCCACCACACGGTACCTACTGTACCTACTTCGAGCTTCCTTCTTGTCAACACTTATACAACTCTCTCATATCAAAGTCAATGTAGCCCCAGAGCCCCTAGAGAATCTATTGGGAGAGGTTTCTTTATGAAGATGATGTGTTTTGCTCAAAATGATACCTGTCCTTTTGCCAGTGGGAACAGAGAATGGGCTTTTTGCCTAATACTGATGACACTAGAAATGGCTGGATGGTACATACAAACATAGAGTTCTTATTATTATATTTCTAAAGATGTTTCGATAACACAAAGGGGTGGCATAGGGCAAGAAAATTGAAAAAGAAAGAAGATGATATCGATAGGGATATTAGTAAGTGGAAGTACAAGTTCTAAAAAATAGTTATTGTGAAAATGTTTTCCATATGCAGTGAGGAAACTAAGTACGAATAAACAAAAAGACTACAACAAACTTAAAATCCTATTATTGGGATACAATGTACTACTCATTTTGGAGTTATAGCTTATTTGTCAAAGAATATTATTGTGGCTCGCAGGCTCTTGAAACTATGAGGTTTTTCCGAGCATTGTCGATTTTGGTACATTTGTAATTAATAATTGATCATTTTAATGGGGAAATAGAATATTATTTCGTTTTAGAGGGGGGGAGATGCTAGCCATCAAAATCGATTCAAGTACAAAGAGGAAATATTCAGGTAATCAGATACTTGTGGCCATGAGATCTTTTTACTATCTTGAACGGAACCTACTTTGAACCTAAGTTTTATGATACAGAATCGTTTTGGAAGGAGTATTATTCATATTGAAACTCGCAAATAAAGAGGCCCTTAGCGGTAAGTGCTTCGATGTGGTGACATGAAAAATTAAAAAAAATGTCTTCTTAGAATCACAGAAATGTCAACGAATTCGAAAGAGGATTATGGATAGAAAGGTGATAAAAAATACGACCTTGATGCGTTACGCACATATTAACGACATTAGGATTTGGGATGTGACAAAGCGTTGTTCCAGGACGTCAAGACTCTTCTGACTGAAGATGTAAAAAATGTGTTCATCTTCTGAACTCTTCAAACTTTTTAGTTAAAGATTTAAACTTTCTCCAAGGCTGGATTCTATGCAAAGTATGCAGCTTCACAAACTTGGAAGGTTCCTTCTTAGAATACTAGTCTTGAATTGTCTAAACTCTTGAATATCATCACACTAGGAAGGAGGCTTGTCTCCACATACTTTATACTTTCTATCACACTTCGATCGGATTGGGTGATTAGCAAACCTTCATCCAAATTTGTTTTCCAAAACTGACTTTTGATCTTTTGATGCACCTTAAGGAGCGATGGATACGAGCCTTCAAAAGAGGATATTCTTCATACAGATGTTGATCTTCAGCAGGTTTGATGAGAAATTTCCATTTTGAGAAATAGTAATCGATCTAGATGTACTGCAGAATGGAGCTTCAAGTTCCCTAAACTCGCTTCGAGAATTTACCATGGATTACAATGGACACTTCTTTCATTTTGTTTGTCTACCTGGATATGGGACAACTACTGTAAGCGAAATCCTGTTGGCCACGACTTTAAGTATCCTAGCATCACTTACTGTTTACTGTAACCTGTAGCGTCGCACAAGACAAGGACTGCTGCTGGCTTGCGAAGATTTTAATATGCTCATCTATTGCGCTGATTTAACATCCTATGCTCGGGTCATGGAAATTGATCGAAGATTAATATCCCTTCCTCATCAATTTGTATCAATATTCCTCAGCAAGAGAATGGCAAAAGCGAGATCGAAAGGGAACTACGTGAATTTGAGGAAATAATGAATTCAAGGCAGAGAGTTTTCTTGTTTCTGCTCTTCAGTATTATTCCTCGTGGTCTAACACATGCACACTAAACCAGAGGTATGGAAAGGAAAACCAAGGCGTTGGTTTTGACGGGAAGGGAAAGCTTTGTTGAACTCATTAAACAAGTATCTGTTCCTAATATTGACAATGTGGATATCCTAACGCTTGGTTTACATCAGAAACCTCTGGCTGATTGCAAAGCTCTAGAAGATCTCGACGAAGATCCTGTAAACACTAGCGACGTACTGAACTTTTGATTCGCTCTCTACATCAAACGGGAACAATATATCGCACAAATATGATTTAGGCTCTTAGCTCCGTGGCGAGTGCTTTCGAAGAAAAATTATACGATGGGTAATTAACGCATTCATAGATCGAAATCTATGGTCAATATGTTAAGTTTTCCTGCCAGATACGTTCACACTCACGTTGTTGAGGCGACAGACGTGCATTCAGTGACACTGGTATATTATATATCTATACATTCTTCCTTTGTTTGAAGCGACTAAGAAAAATAACTAAGTGGTATTTATTAAAGGTTTGGGAATGTTTGAAGGATTCCATACTTCGCAAAGGACTCGCGTAAATTTATTTATATCATACATAACCATTCTTAGGTCGGATGGTGGTTGATTAAATTTTTGAATGTTAAATGTTTTCATCTCTAGTTCTGCTGGGATACTTGATGGGATAAATAGCGGAGGAGATAGTGGAGGAGTATTCTATGGTGCCGCTCTTGAAGCAAAACGCACACCTCAAATATCGATTAAAAAAAAAAGGAGGCATCGCCGAGAAAGGTTGTGAAACAGGATTTCTAAATTCTTCAAGCGCAAGAATGTAAAATTAACTTATTAGGAAGAAGGAAAGCATGCTACAGTTGGAATCCTCTAGTCCATCTCGCATCGTCCCTTCGTCCAACGTGCAGACGCAAGGAAGGCTGACTAGAAAAAGCTCTAGAAAAAGCCACCCACCGTCGTCAATTCCACTTAAAAGAATTCCTGAAATTAAAACGTAAGTTTTTCCGAATAGCTTTTAGATCCAAACAAAGCAACTAAAATTCTTCAGGAAAGTTAGTGATGCTTTGGACCCATCATCTTCCATGCGAGGACTCCAAGAATCTAAAGTTCGGCCTGCATCCACAGCCATCCCCACCAAAGCTCCCGAAGTAGAAAAGGAGCTTGCTGTGCTAGGTAAGAAAATTGAAGAGAAACTACGAGATGTTACTATCCGCAGTGATCGAACAAGTGGGCTGCGTAGTGAGAGGGCCCAGATTCCGGAATTCGCAACCAACTTCGACAAATATGATATGGTGATCGAGCACTCCAAAAGTAGAAGAATACAATGTCTACAATTTTGGCTAATATACGTGGGTTATGTAGGACATCGAGGAAGACGAACAAGTTGAAATTGCCGGAGACGAAATAATTGAGGCTACTACCAAAGAAGAAATAGAGATAGACGATGTCTATGCGGATATGGAAAATGTAGGATGCAATTCCAAGGAATTCGAGGTACTCCATAAACTAATACATTCATATCACTCCAGGTGTTTAACTTTCTCAGCTGGTTAACCTGGTGGGGTTCGAAGCAGGACTCGGGTATTTGCATTTTCCTGCCTCCTCTTCATCTCCTCATCAGCTATGATCACTCTTACATGTATAGGTGTCTTCGATACCTGGGTCGAAGACCAATTCCATCCGCATCCCATGGTCACGAACGTGTAGCTGTCGCAAAAATGCAACTTAAATTTATTTATGGTCCACCAAAATATAGGTTTCTAGTGTGGGGTCCAATATCTGTAGGTTCTCCATGAGTCACCTTGACGAAAAGTCTATCTCGGGCCGTGTCACTGCGGACATCTCAGAGTCATCCATTCTCAGTATCGATTTATTTCAACGCGATTTCAAGTCCTCGAGGAACCAAGGAAGCTCAAAATTGAATGGCGGCTGGTACAGTGTGCATGGACAAAAGGTGCTCAAAATCTCTTCCGCACAGCAACTCGTATTGACCTTTGTTTGTGTGAGTAGGTAGTTACTGAAGGCTTGCACGAGTGGCGAATTCGCATCAACAAGCTGCCTGAATCTCTTCCAAAAGGTATGGGCAATTGCACTATAGAGTTTAGATAGAATGAATGAAAAATAATGCCGTTCAGATAACACTTGGGGAGCGGCAATTGGAATTGCTCTCGAAAGGCAACCGAGAAAGAAAAGCGGAAATGCTTTTATATTCCATAGATCATCTTCCCAGGAACCGTTGCCATATCCAGAAATGAAATATGGGTGTTGTCATTGAACTATCGATTGAGGATTAGTTGAATATTTGAATTATTCTTTGCTTCAGATTCCTGATGACAGGGAAGACATTTGAAGATTCCGAGCTTAAATCGAAGACTGTGCCTGAGATATATGCTCGAGAATGGAGGGAAGGGGAGATAATAACTGTATCAGTCAATCTTGAGAAGCGAACTCTGAGGTAAAGCCAATTCATATATCATCGTATTTTTTATGAACTTGATAGAACTCTCTCCTGGATTCTGGGTTTATTTAGATACCATCTCTCGGGAAAAGATGCTGGAGTGTCTCATAATCTACCCAGTACACTGCCATCTGGATATGGATATTCGTTGGTCATATCTTCAATCGTATCAGGCCTGGAAGTGCAGGTTTCATTTCTGGAGATTCTTTGACACTCTTTTTGGATTAATACGTTCATAACATTGCAAACCCAGATCGTTTCACCAAAGGATTCGATATCAACTCCAATCAGCGGAAACTCGAAATGTATTGATTTACGTAGTACACGAGTGAAAGGAATTTAAAATACCTGTCCATTAGGCCATGATGTGTCTGCATTCTTGGGAAGAAAATTTGTGAGTTTTGAATCAATAAGAAGAAAACTGAAAATACAAAGCTGACAGAGTTTTTTTTATCCACAGTGTGCTGTGTTGAGCTACTTTATCGCAGTTTTGATATCTCTCCTTTTGGTTCTTCCAGCTTGCTTGTACCTTCTTGCTTCAAGGTAAAGTATTTCTAATGGGCCTAACACATACTCAGACACACCCACATGTGCGCACTACATCAGATTTAAAAACATCCAACGTCATATGGATGACTACGAGATTCGCCAGGAGTTGTTGGCACAAGAGTCTACTGCAAAAAAATCCCTTCGATGTACGTGGAATTTCGTAGGAATTGATATAGTGAGTGACTGATTTAATATTCTAGGCATTTCCATTGCTACGCGCTCGATACCCGTGCTCGGTCTACTAGTTGGATATCCTCTGATAGTCGTCTATTTGGTGGCCTTTTATATGCACTGCTACTGATAATCAGCTCGTAACGAAGTGATATAATAGATATTGGATTCTGGGAGCGAAGGAGTTTCTGAACTGGAGGTTGGGCTATCAATAGGTAGAGTTTTAGGGTTATAATCTTAAAAGGATTAGCGTCTAACTTCGGTTTCACAAATTGTACATGCACAGGGATTTTCCTCATTCTAATCCTGATTCTCCAGGTGGTTACCTCTTCTATTCTTCTTTCTAAACACACACACCATAAGCACGCAAACATACCGACACAGCATATTACTTTCTTCACTTGTACTATTAAGGCACTAGGAACATACCGTAGCTTTAGATCTTTCGAGGAAATGAAAGCAGACGTATTCGAAACGAGATTCAAACGTCAAAGCCAGCGTCGAGAAGTCCAACAAATTCAAATCCCTTCTCCACATGGTGCTGGATTGTGTGACATTTCGGTAAAGCCTGTCCTCGATACTTTTGAGGTAGTTTTCGTCTCGCTTTCCGTCAAAACATCTAGGTTTTTCCATTCTAATGCTGCCAGCCAACAAAATTTATCTTCTTGAATCAGCATCAAATATCGGTCCCCAAAAGCGCATTGAGAGTAGAGCCCATAGCTCATGAAGCTCCTCCAACGGTTTTCTTGAAGTTTAGATGGTTCAATTTGGTAACTCTAGACAGAATCGGGCCGTCATGTCGAATCTCGTTAGTAATGTTGGATGATAACATCTCAGGGAAACCTTATCGAAGTCTTTTCGCTGATTATCGAAGTTGATGCATTTACAAATTTTTAAAGTTGGTATGCGTGACGGCATGTTGGTAATCGTATTAGGTTATTCAGCTAAGCTCCTTCGGACTTCAATCCATTTCAGCTCAGGAAGATTCGCCTCAATCAAACAGAAGTCTTTCTTCTTCTTGAATGTAATCTTGTTCTATAACATCTAACATATCTACCTGTAGGAGATTCTGAATCGGATACGGAGACCGACGAAGGGTATGATCACACCATTGGTTGATTGGATTTATGTCATGGAACTTCTTTCAGGTTTTACGCCGTGTTTTACATAGATATCCAGTCTTATATCGAAAGGTATGACACCATGTAGAACTTTATTGCAGCTCAATGTATGAACATTCATCCTCAGGAATACTGTGGGGATCTATGCATATTCAGCCTTCGGTTTACATACTTACTATTGCTTATTCCGAACAATAAATAATCATCATTCTTTTGTTCCAAAAGCTGTCACAGTAGCCTTGGTAGCGCTGTTTATCTATCAACTACTAAAGGAAATGTACAAGTCACAGGCACTTCGTGAAAAGGGTTCTGACACCGTTTTGCCTCTGAAGACTTTACACTCGATCAGCGACATATGCCAACAGGTTTGGATCGTGATGCTGGCCGTGTTTGGTTTTACTCCGTTCCAGGGGCTGTAGTTTACGGCCACGGCGATGTAAGAGGTATGCTGAAGTGTTGGTGTAGAGACGTGATTTTCCTAACAGTCTGAACTTTTAGGCCTATCTTCATCACTCTCCTACATGGCTGTGGTAGGCAATATTCGATTGTAACAATATCAAATCGTCAGATATCCACTCAATACTATCTCGACATTAGATCCTTGCCGATACTCTATTGATTGTGATCATGACCAAGTACGATTCTAAACTTGTTGACAATGTGGCATGGACTACTCGGTGGATCTCACCAATGACTGTCTTTTTAGTCAAATTCTGGTGCTGACATGCTTACGGGACGACAGTCAGAATGGTTTCCCTTGAGTATCCGTATCTGAAAACGAGATCATTCACTTGAATACTGTATAAATGAAGATGCGTTTGTGAGCATACTGGACCGAAGCGTGAAGTGCTGGGAGGGGGTACTTAAGAATGAGCAATAGATATGGTATATTTACTGTTGCATTGGGTTTGTTTTCTGCAGGACCATCAATTCTATGCTGCTTTGTCGATGGTAAAAACTTAATTACCAGTTAGTTGCTGACTCATAAAATATAAATGGAGGGGATGATGCTACTACAAGGAGCAAGATGATATTTGATAATTGTAGGTTTCCTTTGGAATTTATGTGCCCTTGGCATCGATGATAGCCCCGATGCTTGGTTAGTGTTCTTGCATGGAAAAGTACCGAAAGGAGTACTCAAATAATTTCATTTTATTTAGGTGAAACAGATCCAGTCGAAAACGAAGCAGCTGGTATATCTCTACCTGCAAAGTTTTTGAATTTTGAATTCTGCAGATTTAAACTGTACTCTTACAGGAGGTGTTTCAGCAAGAAAGCCTCCAGCCCAAGATAAAGACATCTTTGGTTAAATCAATCAAATCACCAAGTTTCTCAATAATGACAAATTTCCTCTTAGTGGCAAAGCCCTTCCTCTCATTCATTGCTTTAATGAAAACGGCCTTGGTACATGCTGTGTCGTGTCTCCCATATTCGTTCTAATGGAACAGTATTTCAGGTGATATCAAGCGGGTTTTTCGGATCTAATGGCCGGATCGCTGGAATACTGGCCAGCATCGGTTCAGGTATGTTCACGTATGGAGAGGTTTTCGCGTATAACCCATAACCTACAGTATCTTTCCTGCCTCCTTCTTAAAAAACAAGGTGTCGTTCTCACAATGGCAACGATTTTCTGGATGAACAGACCTTCTATTCGTTTCGGATATGAGGTACTTGAAAGTGGAGTATCAGCTTTCTTCAAAATAATAATATGATAATATAACGAATTGAGATGAATGATCAGATACTTGGAGAGCCAAGTACTCCGCCTCTATACAACATCGCACGAACGGTGGGCCTAGCTGCATCTATATGGGGCGGAGTATTAGCTGTTATTGTTTTAAGGTAGTTGCAAAAGGACACAATCAATTCAGAACTCAGTGGTTTACATTTCACCATTTCAACCAGCTATCCAAGCGCTACGAGGGACATAAAATTTGGAATTTTATGGGCCGGGGTCCGCAATATTATTCAGTTTGCAAGCCAATTCTCCCTCAAGTTTATACTCTATTCGAAATAGGTGATTATGATGTTCATCTCTGGGTATTTTTATTATGAACGATACTGGGTCACAAGAGTCACTCGTATCGCAAAGAAAGCCGAGGAAGATAAGACTCATGAGAAACACCACCAGAGCGAAAGTCCAAATGACGACCTATTAGTTGTGACACATGCAGGCTCACCAGAAGTGAATGGGTAGTCTCTTATTTCAGACTCTCTTTACGAATGAGCTTCCTATTCCATTACACGAATCTTTAAACAATCAGGATATACCAAAAAATGCCGAGTGGATTTCAGTACAAAAAAATGAACGGTCTAAATTTTTAAACTAAGGAACAGGTTGCATCAAATCTGTCTTATTACATAGTTGTTCTAGGCACTGTTAGATTGGAGCTAGGAGATGGGGGAGTCACCGCAGGATATGGGCTATGTAAATTCCATCGTATATTTTTCAAGTACAAAATTTTTTTAATTCAATTTTTTATTTGCATAAGGTGCTGAGAACCCCAACGCTCGAAGTGTTGGAGACATTTGTACTTGGTAAATCGTCGACAAAATATTATGATAAGTTGTGCTGATCCCAATTTGCATGTTCCATGAAATGAAGGTACTATCTGAGTCAGTCCAGAAAGCTTCCTCTTGCCAATGGTCAGAATTATTTTGGAAGAAAACCATGATGTGTATAACTAAACACTCTGAATGGTGTGAATAAGCAGGAAGCACTTTGTACAAAGCATGTGGTCTCGGCCCAGTTCCGAAAATTAGAACCATAAACGGTAAGTTTGTTATGAGACTTGTAAAGCGTCAGGAGCGTGAGTCTAAAGGAAGCTCGTCACAACACGATCAAAGTAAAGAAGAACACTGGATTGCTGCGCACCTTGATGCACACCAGACAGAATTTAGTCAGTAAGTTGGAGGTCTTCACGTTCAACAAGCAGACCTCCAGATGAATGAAGATTCCCTTTCGGAAAATCGCCCAGTTGCAACTCACATACATGATATGTGCACATTGAGTTGATACCTCTTGGAAAACCTTTTGATTCCATTTAATTAGCAATTCATTTTCTTCATGCAACTGGCTTCATCTAGTTCATGGCTCTGCACGCGTCTTCTTGTCATGCAACCCTAGACAGCATCTAGAGCATGCATGTCTAGATGTGCATGCATGCAAGCTCTAACGCTGGACAAAAATTGCCTCCAGCAGGCTCGTGCACATTCATGCGTGGTCATCCAGCAGGCTCGCTAGCTAGCCAGTAGGCGCTAGCAACAGCAAGAAGTGGCATGTATGGTATGGCCAGCTGCTAGCCAGCTAGCCAGCCTTGCAAGCTTGCACGACACGCGCATGCGCGTGAGCGCGATGCTGCCGCATTTGACGTTGGCGTATTGTAGCAGTTTGTTGTTTGTTTTCAATTTGAGCTAGCCTTTGTTTGATGTTCGCACTTCCTGCATTGGAGGAGATGATGTCCATGCACGTCCTGCAGCGTGCCACATGTGGCATCTGCTTGTGTGCATTGTCCTTGGGGCATTCATGAATTCCCCAAGATTGCCAACCCCACAAATGGCGCGCATCCATGATGTGGCAATGCTTGGGAGCTTTAATTTGATACCAGTTGTGCGAGAGGACGGCAGGAAACCAAGTTTTTCCAAGTGCGATGCGCAGCTTTTGACTTGCTAGCGCCGCTCATCGCGCGCTAGATCGACCAACATGTACGTTGTGAAGTGCGATGTGGCAGCACACATCGCATGCAAACTTTCATTTGTTTGCACATGTGTGTTTTGCATGTGCAGATCTTTTTTAAGTGCTGGCGTTGTTGGGAGTGTTTCCTGCTGTTTTCGATTCACTGAGGCATGCCCAAACACCAGATCTGACACCAAGCCGCCACTACTGCTACAGACTGAGACATGCACACATGCAATAAGCACATGTGCATGTACGACATGCCTAGCTGTCAGAAACATTGATGCGGCGATGCGTGACTTTGCACCACGCCCCAGCACAGGCATTACCCATCTAGCCATGCCATGCGATTGATCATATGGCTGCTGCAGTTGACACGCATCTGGTACCTACGCACGTCTAAACGTACACGCGCTACATGGACGCGCAGCGGCATCGCATACAATTAGCTAGCATGCGTGCCTCGAAGAAAGAAGCTTTGACACATGACACAACATAATAAGCGCTGTAGCCGCTGCTTTGCATAGCTACATTAGGATGACCATTGAAAAGATTAAATCACTTCATTACATCCGTCTCACATGAAAGTAGCGAAATCTTCCTCGCACGCATGGCACATATAGCCTTTCTGTTTGCCTTCATCATTGATTATTTTTCCACGCCAATGGGATATATTGAACACAGCTTGCAGGAATGATAGGAATCGCTTATCCGTTCAATACATACAGACATCATGCATGGGCTCCCCTACTACGCCCCATCTCATCATCATTTTTTCTATGAACACCTATCATCATCCAACAGCCTTGATTACGGCAGTCTCGGAGTAATAAGGTTGTCAGGATATCGCAACATGGAACTTACCTGTTATATTTGAAATAATGTTAATACGATAGACTACAATGATATCCATGCGATTTACGCACCTGTCTTATGTATCCGACCGTCTCCTTCTTTGGACACAATTTATGAGATTTCATCCAGTCTATTCTTACCTATTTTCCAAACATTAAGGAGAATTGGACTTAGTCTTTGGTGTTACTTGTTTTGCTGATGATCCTCTGCAAGTTGAGACCTTTTTCTGGTAGCACATTCCTCTGTTAAATAGACAAGCTGCATGATCAGGATCCAGCTTTAGGGTAGTATTGAAATCCTTGATTGCATGCGACAGCTTCATTTGTGCGGACAGTGCCCGTCCCCGATTGTAGAAAGCGTAGCAAAATTTAGGGTGGAGATTTATAGCCCTAGCACAAAACATCAAAATATTTCACAACATTTTGGAGCGATCGATGATAAGATAATGTACGAAATAGGTAACTAAAGCTCTAGAAATAATTACGTTTCAATACATATATACAAATTATATATACTTACACCCACCCACCCACCACATGCGATATGTAGTAGTATAATATCTTAGCATTATATCGTGAACTTAATCATAAATGGTCTGCGAGGCTCAAAAGTAAGTTAATCTCTAAAGTCTCCGGAAAAATAATGGGTTTTGCTCTTCACAACGACCACCAAAACTATGTCAGGAGAATCGTAGATGAATACGTAGTTAATACTGGCAAACTATGCACGTTGAATCTCACACAAGTCTTGAGATATTTTGATTGACTGGATGTAACGTACCTTGTGTAGTCAGCAATAGCTTTGGTCAAATCAGCAGAGTCTCTTAGATCCTGTAAATATCATCAAATTTTATATTTGGGAAGAAAATCCGAGAAGATACTAAACAATTTCGTTTACTTTTGATGGAATGTCGTCTAATACTGTCTTCTGACGCACTTCTTCAAGCTTCATGTAACTGATCATCAAATTGAGACGTAAATTTATTGCACATCCTTTTGTTCAATTTAAATTCGAATTACGCTCCAGCTCGAATGTAGTTGTAAGCATAAATCTTATCATTCAGCCGAATCGCCTATAAACGTAACAAGATAGGAAGGTCAACCTACAATAAAAACACTGTTTTGCATCTTCACATACCTCGGTCAACTCTTTTATCGATTGGGGAAACTGCTCTAATCTCTGAAATTACCAGAACATTTACTCTCACAACACTATTCTCTTGACCACATTCATCATAAGATTGGCAGCAGAATTCGGTTTAGATGAAATTCAAACCGCTTGACAAAAGCCTGTGAAACAAAGAGCGTCAGCACATCGATCTTCATAGCCCTCTGTTCTTGCCTACAACCGTCTTAACTTAGTATGGAAATCCATCGAAATAGAGAGAATCGGGAATAACTGTACAAGATAATTATCAGGAATCAACATATCTATGTATGGATTACTTTTTGCTCGATTGAGAGGACAGTCTGGAAATCTTTGATGGCTTCTTTATTCTTCTTCAGGTGCATGAACGCAATACCGCGCACAATGTAGAGAGCTGCACATTCGGGATCTTTGGCACCAATTGCTTCAGTGCAAATCTTCACACTTTCCAAGTACGCGAGTTGCTCAGTAATGGAGTTATGGTTAACGCTGTTTCGAGGAAGGAAGGATTTAGATATCACACAACCATCATGAAACTAAGATAGTGAGATGTTATCTACAAAACCTTGATAATCCATTTTCCTCACAAAAATTGTCGTAGAGTGTTGATGAGTAGATTTTGAAATGCGTGTATACTTTTTGTTTTGGTGGGAAATCTTAACTTAACCTGTCTCCTTCTTTTGCTATTTTTTGCTTTGCCTCTGTACCAGCAACAGCAAGAAACTTGTTCTCTATCTGTAGCAGATTAACATTGGCGATTACTACTTTATCGGAGACATACTTCTCAAAAATAGCGTTTATGCAACTAAAATTATAAAACTCAACTCCTATCCCTCTCATGTGTGATTATTTATTCATTTTTTAGTGAGAAGTAACACTCATTGTGAGACTTGAAATTTAGCTTTATCGAGATATTGGGCTGAAAGCAAATCTAAACATTTCCTATGAAATACTTCCGCCGAGGTTATGCTTGCGATGTTATACTTTCTAACCATTTTCAAGACTCTCAAAATGAACTTACGTCATGGTACAGGGATCCATTGCTAAATATTTGTATTTCCTCATCACCAAGTTCCAGTCCGTCCATCAAGTCTAAAGTCTGTATAAATTTAACAGATCGTTATCATATAATTCCACGCGTACACACTCGTAGGAAATATAGAGAGTCAGGGGAGAAAGGATATGTCTGAACTCCTCTTTCTTTTATGATGTCATCACAAGACCTGTGCAAATTGGTCTCTATCCCAAGGTCTCACTCCAGGAACAACTGGGGGTTCCCCCTTTTTCTTACTGCCGTTTTCAATGGCGTCTATCCGTTTCATATCTCCCATATATACAAACTCAAGCGCTCGCAATACATCTGATCCCGCTAACGAAGGAGACAGGTTGAAAACCTGAATAGAGTTGCATGGAAATATAATTATAAAGAATAATTGTATGCAACATTGAAATATATTGGTACGACACAAAAAGATAGTGCGACAAACTTCAAGGCACCTTCCTGTATAGACGACGGCATTCTAAAGCGCTACCAGCAAAAAGTTTACGCCAGGCCTGGATCTGAGAAACCGTCAAAATTAGGAGGAGAACGACGTTACCATGAAACAAGGCTTTAAGGGCATAGGTGACGAATTCTGAATGCGAGTGACTTCCATAAGAATAGTTTCGAATACATTAAATTACCGTGCAATAATGGATGGTTCTCCTCAATGCCTCAATGCAAATTGTCACGTTTAGACCCCAACTCATAGCCTGAATCCGAGTTGAATCGAAAGATTCCTGCATATAATATTGAAATAGTAAACAAACCTGCCATACCCTCAGTTGAGTTAGGAGTTTACGGTGGAAATGATGTTTTTGCGGTCGGTGACGAGTTTTTGAGTCAATCCAAAACCTGTTGGGCTAACCAAAACATAAACAATAAGTTCATTGGAACCATTCGACATTAGATATATCGGTCGGCGGTTGAAACCAAGTGTGACAATGGAAGTACCAATAACATGTAGAACAGTACCATATGTATTAAGTCATTAATTAATGCAATATCATTGATAGAGCTACATCTGTGTGTAATCGGTGCTACTGCCTCTGCGACCTTTTCATATGAATAGCCGAAAGAACGCCTTTCAATGTGAAGATAGGAGACCCTGGCGATTGAGCAAGCTTATGTTCTTGAGTTTCTAAAGCACGATGCACGTCGTATAACAATGCCTCCCGGGTAGCTTGCGCTAAGATGGTTAGGAATCCTCAAAATTAGGGTTAGTTACTGTGATGATGATACGGATTAATTCAGGATGTCAAAGTGACAAAAATCATGCCCCAATTCGAACATATCAATAGATGCGAAAATTAATTTTTCCTTCACCCAAAACTAGGGAACTGTATCCTTTCGCTCCAGTATCTTCAGAGTGTTCGATTAGAACCAGGGGGGTCTTTGGTCCCAAAGTGTATTCCTCCTGAAAACCATGGAATTACTGTCAGTGCCTCAGAGTATGGAAACCAAAACCAGAACTCAGGAGTTGGCTCCTCCAAGACAAGAAACAGAAGGGTTTCATCTAATCCTTTTCTAGTCCTTAGTGAGCGTACATTACCCGTTTTTCGTTAACATAAGCGTTCACAGTGCCCATCATTGCATTGATTCTTTGATGAGCAAGCATGAGAGCCTGTGGGAAGGTTTATCAGTACAACGAGGATAAAAACGAAACCGAGGTTCAATACTCACATGCCCCTTTCTCATGCAGCGAAGGAACATTTCATAGATGTAACATTGTGCTTGATTTAAGTTAATGTTGGTAGATAGTTTCAGATCGTACCGTACGGGGAGGTTCCTTCCTGGCAAGCTTTGGAATTCGCCTAAGCGACTCTAAGAGCTGTTCTTGGTCAACAGCACATACTGTGTAGCAGAGGATTTCTCCTTGCATCTCGATAGGCTTTAATAAAGTCAAGGTCATAGGTCATTGTCAAATTTTCAAGCTGTAGACAAATAAGGACCTGGCCAACGTGGAAGAGCTTGCTCGGATTCAAGTTTACAACAAAACCTTCAGCGTCTTCCTCATTAAAGAATGTCTATAATATCACATATATCATCACGTGCACTGTGATTGATTGTGGGATCTGAGGCAATTTCTCTAGTTCATTACCAATCTAGCCTTGGCAGCATCTGCCTCTGTTTTAATAACTTTAGTGGCTGTCAGGATGTATCCATCATCTAGCAAAACGCCAGACCCCCGCCTTACCTCATCGTCGCCATCCTATGAATTCAAATACTATATTTTTACTGCATACTATACAAGGAATTTTCAAACAAAAAGGGGAGGGAAGTGGATTTGTTTGTGCATACTTGAATTTCAATCAGGACTGTCGCATCAAGATTATCGGCCATGACACGGTGCCCAATAGCTGACGAAACAGCCAAAGGCACAACGCTGATAGTGTCATCGAATAGGGAATCCTGCCATAAAACCAAAAAGAAGGATCCTTAATAACATTTCGAGATATCCAAATATCGTAGAACCTGGGCCAATTTCCATCTTTCGTAGAAAAACGCTAGGAATTGTTTGAAGGTGATTTCACGAGAGGTATCAGTGGCCATTTCGCTGAAGATCTGGTTAAATTTCTGTGCGTTTCAATACAAAATGAATATTATAAACCGTCAAGTACGATTTTCATAATCTAACCGCGTTGGTAGAGCCCATAGTTGGTTTGTCAAGACCAAAAAGAACACGCATCTTGGTGTCACCCCTCACAGCCTTTAACATTGTTTTCTGTTGTGGTCACCACACAGGTGTAAGAATCTGTTTTCTTTTGATGAGAAATGTTCGACACCATTTTGACTGTTCCAGAACCGCCATCAATCTTTCCAAAAAATGAGCGGAGCCCCTTCAACTGTGCCTATTTGACAAAATTCCAATCAGCGTTGAAACCGCACCAGCATCTTTCATTTAAATTGAAACCGGTGTGAGAAACTCAGAGTAGTCTTTGGTAGGGTTTTTTGGAGTTTGACATATCCTCTTCTCCAACGATGGGTCAATTGGCTAAGAATGAGAAATATTCGTGATCGAAATTTACAAACCCGTAGAAGGAGTATAAATTTAATACCTCTTCCGAGTCTATGTCCACAGACTGCAAAGAGCACACATTGCAAGGCACAAGTTATACAGAGAACCAAACAGAAAGCTCGATGCCTACTGATAATAATCGTACCACGGTCTTATTGTCAGACACGTCAGCCATCTTTTGTTCGCCTTTTAGTCAGTCCCCTCCACACAGAAATAGTGAGATAAATAAGCTCGACAGTTGCAGTTTCTTAAAGTGACGTGAAACCGAAGTTGGATTCGCTAAATGGCTACTAACCAGCAGGGTTGCTGCTGGAGGGTCTCCAGAGGATCTCCACCCGATATATTGACTGATAATAATATTTCGGCAATCAATCCATGGACAATTGGTTAATAACGCCGTGAAATTCTCCGATACTATTTGTTGTCGTACTATGCTAACCAGTGCCCTTTTCCTCCATGAGTGAGCTTCTTCTCAACGCTAATTCTTCTTTCGTCGTGCCCCTCTCCTCCTATCCTTCCTCCTGCCTTTGGTGGGGAAAATTCCTCAAAATAATAAGTACATGCATTATATTTGAGTTGAAATCTAGCTACGAATGAAGAAAGGCACCAACAAGAAAAAGCGCTTCGACAAGAAGAATGCTGTTCGTTTCAAAATTGTCCCCCGTGATGCCGACGACCCAGTGGCAAACGATCCAACAAGGTTTGTTGATGATACGACGAGGGGTAATTTCAATGATATTTATGATTTTATCACCCCAGCTCGAAGTTCGTACTTCAACCAGTTGGTAGTGACGCAACTGCAGAGGTGCAGGCGAAGGTACGAGCTTGATTGAAAACGGAGACTGCTTCATCCGTTGAAAGCTACAAATTCGTACAGATATTGAAGGGCTTGCCTCAGGAGTATCTGAGGGCGGAGGAACCTGATCATGTAGGATGCTAATATTGAGCATGTCCTTAGATGTATTGTTCATCACTGATTCATGATAACAACAGGAGGAGATGTTCCAGTACCTTCCTAATCATGGGGGTGGCTTCAAATATTTGGATAAACGTAAAGAAAATGGAATATCGAATGTGGCCCATGACTACGATTACTCTCAACATTTAAGAGAGATAGGCGGAGGTAAGCAAACTAATAGTAAGCTTCTTTAAGTGGAAAAATGGGAAATCTCGCACAAAAATAGGTACATTCGTTCCTACTGAAGGGTATGCAGTCGAGGCAGACCCACGAATGGTTGTCTTAAATTCTGAATATTGATTGCTTTCGGCTGGGTTAGATTTAGCGAGGACTGACTTCATCTCTAAATAACAGAAAATGACAAAGGGTGAAGTGGAATCTCCTGGTCTCGTGTCGCCAGCAGCTTCTAAAGCAGCAAATAGTTCTGCAGAGCAGGAGAAGAAATCTTCATCATCCAGCAGCAGCATAGTTCAGTTTGTGCTACCTGTAGGCCCGGAAATAATAAATGACAAGAAAAAGCGCGTCAAAAATCCGAATGGTTGGCATATTGTTGATTATTCCAATTTAAATAGCTAAATAGATTGATCAGTTGTTGCTATGACAGTTCGTGCCACACACGATTTTTACGATGCTCTGGAGGGAGACAATGCTCAATATGAATACGAGGATCTTCTTGACGATTTTATCCAAGTCGCATGTGGAAATTCGGTACTTTAACCAGAGCAATGAATTCTCGTTTATTGAGATGCTCCAACTAATATTAGGTTCCCGAGCACTACAAAGCGGCTGAAGAGGATAGTAAAAAAGGGGGGGGGGGAGATATAGAAGTGGGTACTGATGAAAAATGCCCTTCGGCAGAAGATCTTTCAGATGTGGATAAGAAGATTGCAGCTATGATGGCAGCTGGGATGACAGAGGATGATCTAGATTTTGATGAAGATGAGGTTGATGTGTTCTTTATTGTTCGTTTGTGCACTGTCCTTTCCTATTCACGTTACGCTCCCAGAATTGTTTAAGCACGCATTTTGAACTAACAACAAAAACAGGATGACGAGGAAGAGGAAATGCTTCGCAGAAGGAGATTAGATGCGCATTTCGCTAGTACGCAACATCGTTAATCTTTCATCATTTCAACCGTGCATAACGTTTCTTATTAGGCCTCTATGCTGAATTTGAGGACGAGAATCTTGGCGAAATTGAACAGTTGGATGTAAATATATTTCTTAGTTTTCTATGTCTTTGTTTGGCGACATCGTAATCAATCACAATGACATCATCATCACCATTATCTTCATCAAGTTTAGAAACGTTTTATTTTGTAATGAACATGGCTCTGCAGGAAGGGCTAGAATACAAAGATATCGAACACCATTTGGAACAAGAAATTAGCCAAAGAGCCGAAAATGTTAGACTTATAAATATTTATGTGCGTATGTGTGTATGTGTGTTTGTGTGTGTGTGTGTGTGTGTGTGTGTGTGTGTAAATCATCATTTTCTCTTTGATGGAGCAATAGGGGCATTATAATGATGTTACATTTTAGTTGAAAGTACAGCAAGATATGGACAAGAATACGAAGGAAATTTTAAAGGAAAAGATTTGCGAAACCGTAGAACGTCTTCAGGTATGTACGCCAGGCCAGCAACATCTTTTCATCCGAGATCAAAATAGAGACTGCTCTGTAATTAGGAGGAAGCTGCCAAGGATGTTAAAGAAATTGAGAAAGAGATCATGGATAGCTATAAGCCAAAGCCGAAGGAGAAATGGGATTGTGAATCGATTCTCTCGACATATTCTAGTGCTTCCAACCATCCATCTATGATCAGAGAACCACGACGGTATGGCGTATCTGGCTAAATAAGTATTCGAAACCACCAATGACCTACAATAATCAATTACTCGTACCAACACAACACATGGTGGTTTGCAACCGATGCTTTCAGTAATGGTTCAGTAATATTTAAAATGTTTACTTACGTATTCTTCGCCCTTAATAAAAATGATGGTGTCTTTTTCTCCAGTAATAGAATCAAACAGATTAAGACTAGCAAAGAAGAAAAGTCTGAAAAGCGTCAAGATTATGCACTAGAAGAAGATGATGAGGTTGATACAACGAGAATAATGCGTCTTAATTTTAATCTCAATATGTTGCTGTTGCCTTTTAGCTCGAGAGTGTGGATGAGTACGAGCCAGTCAACTTGGGAGTCCGTCGTTCAAAGAAGGAATCTAAAGCGGAGCGAAAGGCTAGAAAAGATGCTGCGAAAGCTCGGAAGAAGGAAGCTCGATTGAGGAAGAAAGGCACCAAGAATCTATTCAAGAAAGAACGTGAAATTGTGAATAGAAATAGAATCAACAACCAGGTTGCAAACCCTGTTGGAATTAGACTTTAAGAAAGGTAATCAATGTATGTCACCAAGTTCCATTGTTGTAGCCCTATTATTCTTTCTTGTATTAAGAGTTAGCACACCTTTATCAGCGCAGCGCAGTGATGCCAAATTATCATCTGCGTTCAATTCGCATACACAAGCAGCAAATATCCGATCAAAATTAAGTGCACTGATTGCCAAGCTTCATTTGCATGCGTTGTTCGTGGTGTCGCACAAATGTGTGCGTATGAAATGCGGACGCCGAGCAGCGTCCATGATGTAGTTAGATAGCGTTACGTTGTACAGGCACATGCCATGCTTTTGATACATGTGCAAATCCAAAGACACACAAAAGGCTTTTGTTGTTGGATGACTTTGGCGAGGCACATGTAGACATAGCCCTCGTACGACGTGATGCGTGAGACGGCGGATGCAATGATGAAGTGATCGAATCTTTTCATGCAATGGTCGATCATCAGACGTGACATGCATGTGCGTGCACCGCTAGTAGCAGCATGCTCATCAACTCAAATGCGACGCATGCACTTGCGCACAGTTGTTTGCTTGATCAATGACACACTTTGCAGATGCACGTAGCGACATGCGTGACTACCAATTCCGTAGCTACGCCCTAGCTGCGTGGTTCAGCTGCAGCATGGCCGCACCAACGCGCATGTGCAAGCGCTAGACGAGCGCTCTCAATGTGTGCTCCAATCAACTCCACAGTCTGTGCAAAGCTAGGCAGTCAAAGCGACTTAGCTCATTGCATGCATCGCACGTAGGCCTTTGCACTGTGTAACTGTGGCCATGCAGCACGTACAGGCTAGCAGGGTAAAATAACTGCGCGTGATCTTGGCGTGCAGTGGCCGCATCGTGTGCGGTATACAGCTCCGTCTAGCCGTGCTGGCGCATGCGAATGGATGTGCACAACATGCATGCAATGATGAATGGCTAGACCTATAGAGACTACAGGCATGCAAAATTACATCAGCTACATCAGACATTACTAGAATAGGATGACTCTACAATATACATTGTGGAAGTCATGTCGCCTAGCCATTTGCGACGGGCGATGCTTTCATATACGATTTTTGCCCATCAATTCTGGGGGATTCTGCTTCATTTGCATCTAAGAAATTTGGCCCATGTTGAATGCAGTCACATCCAGATATGCATGCTACGTTAGCTTGCCTTGACGGAGCATATTCTACAGCTGTCGTATGTTTGCCCCCTTTGTGAAAATGCATGTTGAATTTCCACAGCATTTCTTTACTCAGGGCAGTGCTAGAGTGGCTGCCATTGTTACACTCTTTTTTGTCATCATCATTATGGATCACCCCTATCTTTGCTGCTGAGCTGCTCGACGAAATAGGTCATACGTTTAACATAACCCTGTGCTTCTAGGATCTGTGCGGGGGTTGGATCTATTCCTTTCTGGCACTCAGCAACAAGTTTTGCTTCCTTCAAGCACCTCGGCCACCGTTCGCAGGCCTCGTAAGCGAAGCATCGAAGTAGACGAAGTGTTGCATTCTTGGGACTTACGTTCACCATGAAGTTAAGATCTTCGGTTAGAGACTCGAAGCATGAGGTCATTTTGTGACACTGCATTCGCATTTCAACACATTTCCAAGGCCATTCGGCGGAGAAGTTTGCGTCACGTTTTTCCACTATGCGGTCGCACGCGTAGTCAAGATCCTCTATCGCCTTATCAACCAGGTGCATGTTTTCAAACTCGATATTTAGCTTCGCGTCCTCATAGCAATTCTTACACAGTTTATCACAGTCATCCATTAATGTGGCACGCCAGGCCTTGCGCATTTTCTCCTCAAGTCGTTTGACTTCGCGCAATGTTTCTGTTCCTGTAGCACCCTCACCATCCATTAATAGCTTACGAGCGTCCCGGTAGCTATTTGGAAGTAATAGAAATGTGATAGAGGGGATATGGGGGGTAAGAGAAAGAAGCAGCCAATAGACAAGCTAAAAATTGAAAACATAAGCTCCAACGAAATTCGTATTTATGAGTATCAACGAATGTGACCGTCCGTCTAAGGAGAAAACGAGATTTTTGCAAATCTCCTTTCTTCATCGACAGAAATGCTGTTTCAATGCATCATGACTATCGTAATCATCATAAAAAAGGAACAACCACACAGGCAATCGATCGTTTTTCCACCTTTGAACATTGCAGCTAATCTACTAATTTGAACTAAAAGTAGTACCCCATCTCATACATACTGAGATCACCCAGCTTGTCGATTGCCATAGCACGTCGGAGGAGGGCCTTATTGCATATCTTGACGTCCAAGACCTCGGTTGAGTCCTTAATTGCACCTTTATAGTCGCCCAGTTTCATGTTGGTTGCTGCACGGTTCCGGAGAATCTGTGCGTAGAAAGAAGAGGAGGTAAAGTGGTGCTTGCATTGAAAAAGTTAGTGGCGATTTGTGATAAATACAAATGGAGGGATGCCAACTCCCTTTTCTCGTATGTGTATGTAACCATAAGCATTTCTCTTCTCATCCCTTCTCACACTAGTACACCTACTGACCGCTAGAGCGACTTCATCTTTCCGATCCGATGCGCTAAAGTATCATATAATTAGCTTACTGTGTTGGCGGAGAAAGTAATTTTTTGTTGTTAGCGGTTAGTCCCAATTTCACACCTGTTTAGGGCCCGGGTGTAGACTTCCTTGGCTTGATCATACTTACCTTGCTGGAATAAAGCATTGCCTCGATTCTTCTCGCTCTAAATGCAATAGGAAATTCCCATGTCAAAAATCACGAAACACAGGGAACAGTATTTTTATAAATACTTCCTTATTTAAACGCAAGAGGTATTTAAGGGACCTCAAGATCTCCTCCACGTAACTTCAGTATAGCGGCAAATTTTTCATGCGGAAAATAGATTCGATCCTCACGGTGCTCATGGACCAGGTTTTCACCCAATCGAGCCTCCTTAGGGCCTAGAAGCATCTGTAATGTAAAGAAGAAAATTGCACTGTTTCCTTACCTAAATTTTTGCACTGAAGTGTGACATGGGAGTTGCTGAGCTAAAATTGTATGGATGTAATGTCTTTTGGTTAAATGAAAATGAACATGCCACACACACACACGGGGGGTGGGTATATCGGTTGCTTTGCGGTGAACATCTGTGCAATTAACTTACCATCGATCCAACCACAATAGCGAGTATGGTACACAGCCATTTGAGATGGCGAGGAGATGAAGGACGCAGAAGTGCTCCTCCTCCTGTTCCTCCAGAAGAATGGTATGGTGCACTACTAGAGTCC
>ADNK01001243.1:0-10000 GCA_000320545.1 Bigelowiella natans CCMP2755 | reverse complement strand
ACCACAGTCAGAGCAGCTAAGTCAAGGCCAAGTAAGCACTCTGTAGTTCTGAGAGGCCCAAGGCTGGGACCTAACGAGCAGGAAAAATCAACACGAATTGGAATCATCAAGCAGATAATCGAAACCAACATCGATGTAAAAGTCGCAGCAATAGAACCTCTCGGCAAGGGCCCTCTACTTCAGCTGTTTGTGCACTCGCATGAAGAGGCCACCAAACTGCTGAATTCACAAATCACATATCAGGGCAGCTACCTACGATTCAGGGCATATGAAAACAGAAGGACACGTAAATATGGTTAATCATTTGAATCTCCCCTACTACTACCAAAACATACGCAGTAAAAACGGAACTGAACAAGGCAGGCAAAGAATAAATAGAAGATATAATATGTTAAAAGAAATGATAACCACCAACAACATCGAACTCGCCTGGTTTGGGGAAGGCCGCCTCAAAGAATCGGAGAGGCTGCATCCTCCAGCGGGATACGAAGTGATTCGGACGAGCGGCTCCTCTGGGAGCTTTGGATTAAGAAAAAAGAACACAGATATAATTCATATACCTATAGATGATAACAATTACGATATTAGTTTTTTCATACACAGCATTGAAAAATATGCTGTCATAATGGTGTACCTCCAGCCACACCAAAACATCTCACATCTGAAAGAGAGATTAGATTTCATAATGAACATCATTCGGAAACAGAAATGGAAAAAATACATCATCGTGGGGGACACTAATGCTAAACACTCCACCTACGATGTCCGAAACCAAGAAGATAGACGTGGCAGATACCTACACCAGTGGTTGTCGGATAACAACATCATGATGGTCAACCCTGGGGAAGCCACATATTTCAGAAAAGGAAACACAAGCACACTTGATCATGTGCTGTGCTCCTCAAACTTCGCACACCAAATAGAATATCAGATGGCCAACACCACGACAAGTGACCATTTCGGTATCCACTTTGGAAAACCTGTGGCAATCCATCAACAGACTTCACCAATGATATATGACATCGACAAATTCGATGTAAAACGATTTGACGAAAAATTGAATAATATTACCGAACGCTTGCACCAGCGCATACTAAACGTTCAATCGGAGGCTGATGCAAAAAAGCTTGAACGCTGGTTCTGGGACTTTACCGGAAAAGCTTTTAATAGCTGCACACCAAAAAAACGACAACGTTGGAGTCCAATCAAGCCATACCAAAACGACAAAAAATATAAATCCATCAAAGATCAACAAGAAAAATTATTTAGATCCTTGAAACACGAAAGGAAATTTCGGAAGAGAAAATTATTAGAAACCAAGATCCAAGAAATCAACGCCGAACTTGAACGAACCACCGAAACCCTTCAGTACGAAGCATGGCAATTATTCTTGTCTCGCTTCGAAAAATACAACAATGGGAATCATACCAGAATGCTGTACAAATTATTCCAAAAATCCAGAGGGCGGGATAAATTCGGAGGACTCGATGGCGAAACCTCTGAAGAAAAAAAATGTGAAGTGTGTGTTGCCAAATGGAAACATATCTACAAACCACACCCGTCAGACAAGAAAAATCGAACCTTTCACGCTGAAACTGAGGCCTGGAGAAATACCTTCAGGAAAAATGAAGACAAAAAGATCCACAGTGTTAATTCATACAACAGAGATTTTTCTATGCATGAACTAAGAAACGTGATCAACAAAGCATCACCGTACAAGTCTCCTGGCGATGATGGTGTTCACCTAAACATGTTGAAAAAAAGCAAGAAACTCCATCAACTGTGGTTAGCTACATTCAACATGTCATATAGATGGGGTACCCGAGATGGCTCACGTAAGGCGGCCATTTTTTGTCTCATCCCTAAGGCCAACAAAGAACTTAACACCCCTCTCAACGGGAGAACGATTTCTCTCCTACAAATAGCTTCAAAAATAGAAGACAAACTAATAGAACAACGGCTCCGCGAAGCTATACCCCCCAAAAACATTAGCATACATCAGTATGCATTCATGAAAAATCGATCCTGCGAAACTGCACTCACAAAGATGACGCAGTCAATCGAGGATGGAGTATATAACAAAAAGCTTGCAGCCATCCTGTTGTTTACAGATGCCTCTAAAGCTTATCCAAAAGCCTGGCATTCCGGCATGATACGCAAGTTACATGACAAATACGGAATACGAGGCTCGCTATTGCTGTGGATCGACGACTGGCTCAGAGATCGTACCGCCAGATTCAGATTTGGCAATACTCTCTCTGAGCACATGAACCTTGGGAGCGGCGTCCCCGAAGGATCATCTCTCAGCTGTTTCCTTTTCATAACCTATTACGACATTTACGAACATATTACCAACACAGATTTCCAAATATACTGTGACGACGTTACCCCCTACAAATTGTTTTCGCCAAACCGATGGGGGAAAATGCAAGATGATATCCAGGCCGACCTAAACCAAATGACGGACTGGTGCATGAAATGGCGGATGCGATTCAATGGGGACAAGAGCGGGTACCTTATAATTGACAAAAGAAATAAAGCCCACCGACACCAAACCTCCTGGAACATCTCTCTCAATCTCCAAGGAAAAATAAAAAGAGTCGACAGCGGCAGATGTCTCGGACTAATCTTCGACAACAAATTAACCTTTGAAAAACATGCTCTTGCTTCTCACCTGAGATTGCAAAAGAAGCGAAGGTTTTTGTTAAGGTTGTGTTATTCCAGACACCTTGTACCGCTAAACGTCAGACTGAAATTTTACAAATCATGGTTCCTTGCATCCAGCAGATACGCTGCTCCAATATGGAGATCACGAAGAAACATACGAATAAAACAGATGGATTCCATGGAATCCCAAACCCTGAAACGTATATTGGGATTACCTGGATCCATCTCCAACGACGTCCCCCACGTCCTCACTGGCACGTTGCCACCCCGATATCAAACTAAAGTGCAGTGTGCTAAATCATGGTTACGCACTAACGCATGGATCGACACAGGCAGCGGTCCTCAAATCCATGAGGGAATAAATGATTGGAGCAGTTATGGCTTCATCATTGAAAATCGAAAAATGTTGGATGGCACATCGTGGATTGATGTGGCCACACACACGTGGAACAAAGCATCCTTGTTTCGACGGCTCAAATCGATCACTGACGACTTGTTAGGTGACGAATTGCCCACCGTTTTGGCGACAACAGAGGCGCTGAAAAAAGAACTGAAAAAACATCACAAGGTGATGAAATCTTGTGCTTTCAACGAATTCGAAGAGGAATGGTCCAATGATTCATTGCGCGCTGTGCATCTCAAGAATCTTGGTTTCCTCCCGTCATCTTCGATCACCGGCATCAAACTGAAACTTCCAAGTGTTGCTACATCATGGATGCGCGCCATCTGTGGTGTCGGCAATCTTGGCAAATTCATGCTGTCACGTGGACAATGCACAGAGGAAGATGCCACGTGCGATGCATGTGGCATCCTGAAGGACATGGATCATCTCCTGCAATGTCCAATGCATGGTCGAGAACAAATCAGATTGCGCAATCAAATGCGCGCGATCATGAATCGCAACGACGACACGAACCGGTTGACAAAGGCTGAAATTGAATCCAGAACTGCTGCGCGCAGTGCGCGGCAACATCGGTCGCATGAGGACGCTTTCAAATGCATGAAACACATTGTGGCAGAAACCAACAGATGCAACATTGGCGCTGTGGCCGCTGCATTGCACAGCTACATCAGGATGACCATTGAAAAAATTTGATTCTTCATCACATCCGTCTCACACATCACACAGCATGGCTGTCTAGCTCCATAGAGCTGCATTCGTGATCAATCAGATGATCACGCGCAGCGCGCGTGGCAACAACAAGCACCAGACACCCAAAAAGGGAAGAAAGCACAAAAAGAACATGCATGCGCACACAGCGTGCTCCTGATGTTTTCACTTGATCGCTGACATGGCACGTCCAGCCGTCTGTCGCCGCCCACGCCAGCACGGCTGCCACTGTCAAACCACGCCGTGCACCGTGCGTGCGTGAGCTCACTGCACCTGCACTCCAGCACTCGCGGTTGGTCGAACTCAACTCGATCCCACCAACCCAAGAACGCCAGAACGTGCAACACGTCAAGGTGTGCGACTGCTTCTTCAGCTAGGACTGCACAAGAACTGGAGACAACGTGATGCTTGCACACTGTCCAGCTGTGTCGTTGCAAAAATCACTGTGGACAACGTGATTTTTTGTCTGCCAGACAAAAATTGATTTCGTCGAACGTGACTGCTGACTGACCACCAAGCTAGCAAGGAGAGTGAAGAGTTTGCACTGCAGGCCAGCAGGTGCAACGTCCAGACGTGCGTCCTGCGATCCATTTTTCGTTTCGCATCCGCCGCCTGAATGAATGAATGAGCAATGCCAGAATGAGCAAAGGATCAAGATTCAAGTTTCAAGATTCGTGCTCACACTCAATCAATGTTCCTGATCATCAGATCCTCATCCCCATCATTCCCCCGGCAACAATCTTGTCGTTCCAGAAAAAAGCAATTCATTTCAAGAAATGTGCGAACGACAAAAAAGGCATTCCGAGATTCTTGAGAAACAACTTCTAAATCTCCGCTCGAGCTCTTGCGTCGCACAGAACACAATCTTAGGAATCTTAGGGGTACCCGTTGGAGATGTTCAGACTTAGAAATTGCCCGAAAGTATCGACAGAATGGAGATTTGCCGTTATCTCTGTGTAAATATGTTTTTTCGGAATGAATTTACGGAAATTGTTTTGGTTTTGTTCAAGTACTTCCAGAGTTACTGAAACAAGAATGTACATTTAACACATTTTATTTGAGGGAAACTTGGGCATAAGACCATGTCGGAATACACTTTTTACCAGAAAACATACGAGTTTTCTCCTTTTTCACATGCAAACCAACTTTTCTATCGGTTTGAAACTTGGCATTCATTTACAGAGTTCTGAGCATTTTGCACCTTTTCTCTATTCTCTTTCCCAACAGGCCCTATTCCACTCTGGCAGCCGTCACAAAAAAATGAACGAATTCAAAAATATTGCCTAGAAAGTCAAGCATCTTTTGCCATATGAAGCCTTTTTTGAAGAAAATCTTCAATATTCTTCCTACAGAAATTATCTATTCGGAAAGCATTTAAGTCTGAAATTATCTACTGAAAGTCTAGGTTGCGACATAGGCTTTTGGCTGCCGTATCACGCAATTTCATGCTTTTTTTTTAAACATTATTTATTCGGATTTCTCAAACGGCCCAAATCCATCTACGGCGGTTCGCTCCAATTTAGGGCTGTGATAAGTGCTAGTACGGTTGAAATACCTTGCAATCTTTTCATTTAAGGTGAGGAAAATGCAACTTTTTAATTCTTAGAATCTGCAACCTTTTCTTTTGTTTCCTGTGAGGCACCCTCCTCCCCTCTACCTGGACACAGCAACGATGTCGACGGCTAAGTCTGCCCCTACGTATGGGAGCATAAACGGCCTCAAGAGTGAACGGACTACTGAAGCATTTTCGGAGGAGAATTCGAATAGGTCATCAAGGGTGTTGCATCTCAAAACGAAAAGGGGCAAAATCCTTGCAGCTACAGTCGTGGTTAGTCTTTTATTCTTTTAATGCATTTGAATAGGGAGCTTGTAAATAACGATATCGACTTTAAAACTATGAAAGAAAACACTTCAATACGAAATCTGAACCAAATAATCGAAATCATCTTAATTACAATTATTAGGGGCTGTTAACTTTCTTCTGTGTTTCTTCTTCTTTGGGAGGCTCCCAAACTTCAAATCCGGAGCCACAACTTTTAGCGGTAGCTCAAGTTTCCTTTAATCCTACATTATCAAAGATTTTTTTTCGTATTTGGTATCGATGAATCTTAACTCTTAACACAACACATCTCAGGTCAGCGAACCGAAAGCCGAAGGCTATGGTCGTCGGCTAGACAGTTCAATATTCTTTAAGGGTGGTACTGGTGCAACAGCACCCACACCTGCTCCAACACGAATGCCTACTGTTCACCGCGTGGACACAAATGCAACAATCACACCACCAGCCACAACACAACATCATAAAGATGCGGCAAAGAAACCAATCAAGCACCATAAGAAGGAGCACCCAAAAAAGGTTCAGGAAGCAGCCGCGCCAGAATCCAAGACGCCGACCCCAGCTAATGGAGCTGCATCTCCTGGCACACCGCCTGCTCAAGTTCCTCCAGCTGCTCCTGCTGCCCCTGTGGACCCAACCGTCCCAACACCGCCCCCAACACCCGTTCCTACCTTGCCACCGACGATTCCCCCCCCGTCATACTTGAGCTCAGTGCTCACTTTCAAGGCTGGGGATCCATTGTCTCCGACTTCGCCGCCAAGTCCAAAGCCAACAAAAGTCCCTACAAATGCCCCTACCCCCAAACCTACAATGCCTCCGGTAAGGGTAGATGGACTGATATCAAACGTTGCATTCCATAGACTTGATAGATTTAGTGATGGAAAATCAAGATTCTGATAAGGTCAGTACCTTTGTGTTTCATCTGCTTGATATGTGTACAGACTCAAAAGCCAACTAAGCCGCCCACCAACGCGCCAACACGGAAGCCAACAATGCCGCCAACGGATAAACCCACCCCCGGCCCTCCTACTCCCGCACCGACTTTTGTGCCAACGATCCTTGTTCCTGGATTAGCCCCCCTCCCAACACAGCCAGTTCCGACAAAGGCAAAGCAGCAGCACCAAAAGACGAACAACCTGAGAACTACTAAGGAAGCGTTCCCGAATAATGTCCGCAGCGATGAGGACGTGGTCTTGGAGGATAACCTATCATCTGTACTCTTCTGGAAAAACAGCCCCCCAAAACATGAAATAGCTTCCACTCACGGCCGGACGCATCATGTACGAACCTACACACAACCATGCACATATTCCCATAGAAAACGAGTTCTGTTTATAATTGGTATTGTGATCCCAATTTTTGTGCTGATTCAGCATTCCTCGAACGGAAGCAAATCTGGAAAGAATCTCTCGTAATCAATATAGATGGACTCGGTAAGTAGTTGTAATTACCATCCCATTTTTAACTATGCTATCAATGTCATTTCAAAGTCACTGGTTTCTCTGTCTAACAATCTGGTTGATTCTCTATATTTTTTTATACTTGCAGGTTAGGACGGACGCTCTGTCCTACGTGTTGTGCAGTAGCAAATACAAGCAGTCATCAATTTGTAGTAGCAACTATGTTTGCATGTAATCGTATATATGTATGTGTATATGTATATCGCAACAACGCGTGAGGTTATCGCAGTATTTATATATATATATATATATATATATATATATATCACCATGACGCATTATCTCTCAAGTTGTGGTACGAGCCTGGTCGTAGTAGAGATAAAATATGAAAGGAAGAATAATGGTTGCTAGTGTTGTTATTGACAACAGCTGTGAAACCTCGGATCAACTTGCAGCATGATGATGTATTTCCTAGTGCTCATTGAGCGTATTTTAAAGCCTAATTCATCTCGAATTGTCATTTTTCCCTCCTTGTTTGACACAATTGTGTGTACACGGGCGTCAATGCCCTCAACTTTGGTACATTGCCAAAGTTAGTTCTAAATCATAAAAATCGCGTGTTTATATATCTTATGGTGTGACTGCACATCAACACAAAGTCAGCAATTGCACTGCAGCTTGCCTTGCGCTACATTGGGAGCAATACCGATGCATAGCAAACTAGCTGTATTTTGGCAAACTAACGCCTGTAATAGTAGCATATCGTGTCACATGTATCGTACTGTACACGCGCACACGCATGTCTAGATGTTTACGTAATGGTACTCTAGATGCTCCCCGCAGTGATTCTGTGCCACGATGCTGCTTGCGTTATGAGTAGTAGATGCATGTACGCTATATCCAGACGCATGCGATGCCAGCTAGCCAGCGCTAGCTGGATATATTACAAACTAGCAGGCCTGTCTAGCTGTAGCGGCTGAGATTGAAGTGCTCGCTGGTACCTAGCTGCATGCGAGCGCATGCATACAATGTTTATCGTGATATAAATAAATTTCACTTCTTATTAACTGTAATTCATAAAAAATTTCATACATACGTCCAAGAGGTTACATCGCGGTGCAAGCACGTTGAGCATTTATTGCTGCAGTAATAAGGCTTAGGGTCTTCTATCTTCTATTCTCCCGGTAATAAGGTGCTTTAGAGCTGTAGACGCCCTTTCCAGTCCACTTGAACCGCACCACGCAACTATAGAATCAGGCCTGACGAGCACCTGTGTATCATAATTGCGTCGCAGAAAGCTACCGTATGAGCTGAATGCTAAAGAGGTCTACTAGACATGTATATATGGGTGACTAAACATGTAAGAGACAGTGTGGCCTCTTCATATTCATTGCGGCCTCTTCATATTTGCTCAAGTAGACTACTGACAGCAGCTACCCTGCATGTGCTATATTTCTAACTGGTTGTATCCCTAGTGTGTGTTTGTGTGCTTATTATGATTATTACGCAGAATTGCCCTTTCTTCGCCTTGGTGTCCTTTTGCTCGACGAACAAGCGCATTCCAGTGACTTTCCACGTCCCACACATCGCGGCAAGAATTCGCTTTCCAGTACTTGAAACGGTCATCGGCATCACAGGCAGCACTGCTGCTCATTTTAAGCCATGCCTCAATGCCACTAGGAATCATGAAGTTTGATGATGATGATGATGATGATGATGATGATGATGGTGGTAGTGGTGGTAAAGCTTCCTGGCCGTCGTTCAGTGGGGTTGGCATTCGATGAACAAATACAACTGCACAACCCTGTGATGCCAGCCGATGAGCAGCTGAGGGGGGGGTGCCGATTTGCAAATCAGCTGTACGATTTGGAGGGGAGGAGAAAGAGGAGGAGGAGTTAAGATAGTGATGATAATGATGATGAGATATCGATCATTCGATCATAACCATACGTGAGATTGATAACAATATATTTAATTATTGATCTCACTATCACCTTTCTGTTCCCCAGTAGTTGCATCAACAAGCAGCACCCAGCTTGGAGGGGATAACACACAACTATCATCCTGCTGCTTCTTCCCTTCCTCCTCCCCACCACGCCCCATAGAAAGCTGAGCTATGAGGTCCAGCGATGATGACAATATGGACGGAGACGAGGACCTGCGACAAAATATGAAGAGATTGAGGAGGAGGAGGAGGAGGAGGGGGAGAAGGAGGATGAAAATTATGCAGAAGTGAGTATATCTGAATAAATATATTTCCTTCCTCTACTTACAACACAAACATCCGATGGGAAGAGTCGTAAATTCGTATTATTGCGATTAGAGTCAGCAGTTGATTTTCACAAGTGATTGATATCGATGCCTTAAGGCCCACGACATCATCGCTGTATCTGCTCGACTTTCTTGTTTCGAAAGGAACCGAAGGAAAGAAGATCTTAATTCTTCGTAAGTCATAGATATTATGCACGTAGCACATACGTGAAAGATGATGATGACGATGATGATGACGACGAGGATGATGATAATGATGAAGAAGCAGTAGCAGCTGCTGCCTGATCAACAGTAGTAACATCTGGGAATCCTGTCGTGACCCAAAAGTGTGGAAATCGTGCGCCTGGTGCTATACGAGCCTGATATCTGTGGGAAAAAGACACGCTATCATATATTGCCCGAAATACACGGACAAAGACAAAGACAGAGAGAGAGAGAGAGAGAGAGAGAGAGATTCGTTTGGCACGGTGATTAATTAGAAACAGAACTGTTCTACTCCCTCGACGATGCGTGGCCGAGGAGGCGAGTTGACTCGGCTCTCCGCCTCCTTTTGCTCCATTATCAACGAACCACTTGCTGTTAAATTGATGAATTGGAGATAACGTTAAGGAAGAAGAAGAAGAAGAAGAAGAAGAAGAAGAAGTAGTGAGAACCCATATTCAGCAACCACGAAATGGTAGCACATGCGTATATCTCAAGACACGTACATATAAC
>ADNK01001245.1:5000-53029 GCA_000320545.1 Bigelowiella natans CCMP2755 | reverse complement strand
TCCCCCCCTCTCTCTCTCCCTCTCTCTCTCACACTTCGTTCCTCAAACAACACCTAGTTGTTCCATATGGTCAATCAGTCTTCTCACAGACTCTTGCTGCTGACGTAATCCGAAAAATTGTACGACAGAGGCAAAAGTGCGCTCGTTCGGCAACAAACCGAACATCTCAAACGCGTGCATCATTGCGGCGACACCACGAGCATCCGCTTTCTTCGAGAAAACTTGGATCATCTCATTCATCGTTTCCACTTGGGGAGGGTATCCTAGTGCACTATAGATAGTTGTTTGAATAAAAAGCAGCAAGCAAAGCAGCATTTAGTTAGTCAGTTAGCTAGTCATCGTTTAATCGTAGTAATAGTATTATTGCGGCAGCAGGGGTAGCAGTAGCAGTGGCAGTGGTAGTGGTAGTGGTAGTGGTTGTCATATCACAACTATGATGATGATGATGATGATGATGATGATGATGATGAGAGCTATACAAACAACATGTGCTTATATTTGATGGTGTGTGTGTATGTTTTTGTGTGCGTGCGTATGTGTAGACATTATCATCGCCATGGTCATCATCATCATCGTCATCTTCATCATCATTATCAAAATCGGAAGCGATCATAAGTTTTTAAGTCCAATAGAAAATGGACAACACCTCATTCCCCGGAATGTCTTAAACATCCTTGGAATGTTGTTTTTATATGCATGGATCCGAACCAGCACCTCCAGCAACTCTGTGAAGAAGGGAGTTGAGAAATTTGAACATTAAATTCAATCGCGCTCGAATACGACTACACATAATTGACTAACAATTGCCACACGTATTGTATTGCTAGGGTAGGAATTTACTTGGCCCCTTGTCCTGGTTTTTGAATCCATTCCGGTTGAATAACTCACTGATTCTTAGCACTCCGTTCATAACCTTTGGAAAGAAGAAAATGTCAACTTTCAAGTAGTCGTCGTCGTTAGAAAGACGACGATATTTTAAATTACAGAATGAACGACTTTTCTCAGCAAGATTTGCGAAGTAACAATTTATGGGTAAAAACATCCCCCTCCCACCCCCCACTATTACGAGAAGAGGGGTCGTTAATAAATTAGGAAGAACCTCGTGGGAACCAATGATATTTTGTACTGCTCTTGGCCTTCGATAGGAACTACTCTTCGTCTGATTTGTTTTATCTTCTGTTTCACCTATAAAATCTACTGATTCGAACAGCAGAAGGTCCCTTAGCTTCCACAGAGCCTGAAATATTAAGTAAATCATCATCGCAAGTTCTCTGTCTCGCTTGAAAGTGCAGCCGTGAAGGATATGTAATAGTAGTAGTCGCAGCAGCAGTAGTAGTAGTAGTATGCAAAACCAAGGTTTCTTCTTTTGCGTCGTCATCTCCACACACACACACACACACACACACACACACCTTTCTTGAGAAACAATCAAGTTGCGATGCCCTGAGAGTTCTGGCAACAGCTACGGGTCCTATTCTATCAACCATGGCTTGAGCTACGACGACTACAACGTCCTCTATATCTCTAAGTTTCTCTTTGGTTTCTTCCATCGGTTTACTATTGCCACTACTACTACTACTACTACTACTACTACTACTGTCGGTTTGGAGAGAAGCGTAGGAGGGTTTCGCCATGGCCCTTAGCACCATAAGAATGTCTGCCTCCTGTACTTTCTTGTCCCTCACAAATTCATCCATAAGATCTAAACAAAATGCAGCTGGTCGTATGAAGCAAGATGCTATTTTCTCACGTTGTCCTTCTCCCGCTATTAGTTCTACTTCTGCATCCTCGTCATTAGTAAAAATGGCCTGGTTGTACTCGAAGATCAAGTCTAGAAGAAAGAGGACACTACTTGTCTGTCTACACGACAATGCATCACGAGTGACATTCCTTAGGCATCGCTGGAAAGGAGCGTCTGAAATACCTAGAGCTTTCAAATCATGAACTGCTGACACGATGTTCTCTCGTGCTGTTACGGGTAGCAGCCATGCATGATACTTTCCAAAGTTCAAGATTTGCGTAATAGCATCTAGGCACTTTTCTAAAGACTCCGTATGCTGTACTCTTTCGTCGACAGATCCTAGATCTAGTATTGATCTTATGGCTAACAGGATTCGTTCAGGGAGGTCTTTTTGCGTATGAAAATGTGCTCTTTTGAGGTTATTACAGTGTTCGTCTACATGTGCAAGTAGAACTTCCCGTCTAAGGTTATCATCGAGGCTTTGCAGGAATTTCTTGCGATTTACACGTTTATATATGTCTTCAATCAGCTTCAGATTTCCTCGTTGGGCACACGATATCAGCCAATGTGCACGAACTTCGCGCTTCGACTATGTAAAATTGCAATGGCGTGTTTTTATCGTTGTTCATCAATTTGTGGAATGGAAAAGATTTGATAGATTTGACATACCAATTTCTCCACTAGCGGTGATTCTATTGCGGTGTTGGTAATACCTATGCCAGTCTGGATACAGCATAGAGCATGGAGGTAAGTACATCGAATGTTCAAGATTAACTAATTTACCGATTTGCTAGTCTCGGTACATTTTCTTCCGGACAAATTGTGAATGCAACGATTCTTGTGCAACTGAGGATTCTTCTTCGGGGCTTGTGCCAGGAAACCCCTCCGGAATACTCGAACCAGGGCATGGGCCCTTTTCTTTAGGGCCCGAGTCGCCATGTGTGAGTCCGTTGTGGTATGGATGTCCGGAATGCAGAAGGTTGGAATCCGAATATGTTAATAAATGAACCTAATCTTCAAGACGTAACCGTAGAACAGCCTACATATAAGCTGAAAAGAACGAAAGAAAGATGGCGTCGTCGCAGAACGCATTTCAATATAATTTTTCTAGAAATGTGATTCATGATAAATTTTGGTTGTTTTACCTCAAAAGTATGGAGTACGGCCTAGATTTTCTGTAAACGCATCTACAGAAATCCCCTTAACATGCCAGTAATGTCTTAATAAGTGTGGCCATCATTACGGGGCAGCTCCCCACCCCGCCTACTCGCTCTCTAGCTTAGCTTAGCGGGGTGTTCTTCCTTCACGAAGGAGAATCAACAAATTGCACCCAAGAATGAAACGCCATGCTTCGTACGATGGATCGCCCTCAGAATACCAACGATATCAAAGGAAACAGGGTGAGGGGAGCAGGAACAATGATGAGAGAGGCAGCAGGAAACACAGAGGAGGAGGAGGAGGAGGAGGAGGAGGAAGAAGCAGCAGGGATAGAGCTTCCGGGTCCAATTACCAACGCCATACGCAGTCGAGAAGGAACAATTTTGGGAGACGTTCAAGGAGAAGGGAAGAGAATGGAACACGCTCTCGCTCACGATCGAGAGACTGTCATCGCGCGCGTGCACGACGCCGAAGGAGGAGAAGCATTTCTTCTTCTCCTTACACTGAATCCGCCTCCTACTCAAACTCACACTCGCGCTCCCATTCCCACTCCGATTCGGAAAGCAGCAGCAATCAGAGCTATGATGACAGTGAAGGACGGATTCGCATTAAATCTGGAGAGTTCATTGGGTCAAAAGGCAGATGTAAGATCAACACGCTACTACTCCGCGAAATCTACACTACTTTTTATTATTAAGATATGTTCTATTTCTATGAGATAAGTTTTTGGATATGATACTTATTATTATTATTATTAAGTTATATATTAAAGTTCTATCAAATGAGATGTTTAGTGTGGCCGCTGATGCCTGGTTGGTATTATTTTGATGTTTTCTACTATCTCTATCAGATGAGGTGTTAGGTGTAGCTGGTGAAGGTACATTCGGGACAGTCCTTAATGTAGTTGACACCAAGTACGACGAGCCACTCGCTGTGAAAGTTGTCAGGAGTGTCACTCGCTATCTCGAAGCTGCAAAAGTGGAGGAGGACATCCTGCGTAGAATACGTCGAGAGGATCCCGACAAAGAATCGTGCGTCTTTCTTTGTTGCGAGGAATATTGATCATGTCTAAATAGTTTTGTTTTTGTGCACACATCATTAGATTGTGTGTTCGATTCAAGAACAAATTCGACATAACATTCCGCGGGAAAAAGCATGTGTGCTTGGGTTTTGAGCGCTTGGGGAAAAGCCTTTATGGTTTCTTAAAATCGAACCATTACCGTGGTTTTCGGATGGCCCAAGTCAGAGTGTTTGGATATCAACTTCTAAAGGCTGTGAAATGTAACTTTGCAGAATTTTGTTCGTTCAAGATGCTGTACGAAAATGAGTGGTGTGTACTGTATATTTCAGTCTGCCACAGTATCAGACTAATTCATACCGATCTGAAGCCTGAGAACATCTTATTGGAGGATTCAGACTATAAATACGAGAAGCAGGTCAAGTTTATCAACCTCTGTATTAGAGACATAGACCTCGCACTAACAATTTTGCGAAAACGCATTAATATGCTCAGGGCACGCATAGCGATTACCGGGTGCCATTATCCGAGAGGATACGTTTAATTGATTTCGGCGGTGCCACATTCGAGGATGATCACCATTCACGTATTATCAACACCCGTCAGTATCGGTCCCCTGAAGTCATGTTCGGTGAGTAATAATTCAATGATATGGAAGTTGATGGATGCGTCTCAGAGGCCATCATTTGCTTTAGGCTTGGGATGGAGTTATCCTTCGGATCTTTGGTCCGTTGGATGTATCTTAGCGGAGCTATACACTGGCGACTTGTTATTTAAAACTCATGAAGACATGGAACATCTTGCTCTCATGGAGAAAATTGTTGGACCTCTACCCCAGCACATGTGCTTAGCTGCGGAGAAGCTTCACCGTAGAGACGAGAACAGCTCAAGCAGCCACCGTGGTGGTGAGCACAAGCGAAGCAAGAGAAGGGGAAGGAGTACAAGGTGGTGCCAATTTTAAATCGAAGAAATTACACAAATGCGAGCTTATGTAACAACACTTGCGTGTGAGTATGTTAAATAAAGTATATTAATATATATAAATATATATATATATATATATATATATATATATATATAAATATACTAGAAACTGACTGTCTAAGTATGCTTCCTTAGTCGACCTCGGGTGAGCGACTGGGTCGAAAAAGGTAGAATTCGGTGGCCTGAGAACGCAAGCGGAAAATCTAGTTTGACCAAAGTCAGGAGAGCAAGACACATAAAGGTTGGTCCATTAAGCTTGTTCGAAAAATCTTTACATTTGAAAATAGGCCTCAAAATAATCCATTAATTTTGCATATAAACAACTTTGAGAAAAACAAAGACTGATTACATTATTGGTTACATTTTGCAGGCACAATTCCGAAATAAAGAGTATGTGGACCTCTTATTAAAGCTGTTGCAACATGATCCAAAGGAGCGTATTTCGGCAAAAGAGGCGATGAGACATCCATTTTTCAAAAATATCGTGGATCGAAATGGAAACGTGCATCTTGATGAAAGAACATAGAAGATTGCACCTCGTGTTGGCGTATTATGATCGACCATGTTAATGTAGAGGAACAATAGTCATACACCGCAGCATTATCGCTCATGTTAACCTTTTTGCGGCCTTGCGACCAAGCTCAATTTCATCTGTGTACCACAGTACTGTGTCGGATGCATGCTCTCACAGTAGCAAGATAAAATAAGAATTAAATCGCACTTTGTGATCAATGGCAATAACAGCAATTGGAAGATCGATGCAGCGACAAATGCTTTGATGACAGCGCGGTGTCAAGCGCCATTTTGTTGTTGTTGTGCGACACGCGCGCACATGTCACAACCTCTGGCTAGCTAGACCTGAACCGCTTGCATTCATGGACGTGCTAGCGTGTCATTGGCGCTGCTGGGTGTCTAGCTGTGGCTGTTGCATTATGGGCCCAGCGTTACGCTGCGTGCGCGGCTAGGCGGCCTGCACACCACACAGACAAACGTGGACCATGCACGCAGCACACACCGCTAGATGGTGGCATTGTCAGAACAAGATCGTGCTCAAGTCAACAAAGCGTCGAACAACTTGCATGGACGCGAATTGGCACCTCTAGCTAGCTAGCTGCTGCGCTCTAGTTTTCAGCATGTGGCACGATGCGATGCGATTTGATCGACTCATTGCACTGCGAGCATGGCATTTGCATTGTCATGCATTCCGGCACATTCAAAGATGTGCTCAGTTATACAGACTAGATCTGATTGCTGATTTGATGGTAACTTGTCTGATGTGTTGCAAACATGATCCTAGCAGGGGCAGCAAGTAAGCAGGCCCAGTGGTGACTAATGCAATGCAAATCATCGAACCCGCATCTAGCAATGTGAGCACATCTAGACATGCCTTGCCATACATGGCAAGTCTAGCTAGCTAGCCATGGCGGCAACTAATTTGTTGCGCTTGCTATCCAAAATTTTGAAGATTTCACGTTTCCTTCTTGGCTGCCTTCCTGTTTCCATCACCTCCCGCCATGTTTCTCGTCTTCTGAGGGCTTCAGGCCCCTTCCGTCTGCATCTCGTGCATCATCATCTGATCCGTCCAATTCAGCCCTCATGTTACCATTTTGGTCACCTCCATTATGCAACTCTGAGGAATCCTTTGGGTTTTTGGAGCTTGATGCCTTGAGCCAAGGATGCTGCAATGCCTAAATACAGATACGTCTCTATTTAAATATAAACTCCAACTGATGATTTATTAATTGTATGTGTTCCCAATAACTACATGAGCTTGTTTTTTGGAGGAAATACCTGTCTAGCGGTGAGGCGTTTATGTGGAAATTTTTGAAGTAGTTTTTTTGTGAGATCCATAGCCTGTGGGTCGATTGTATCCCAGATCTTTATTGGCGAAAAAACTAATTTGGTGCGTTGTGTCTGTTGCTGAAGCTCTTTGCGGTCCTTCGCATCCAAATAAGTAAAAATAAAACAGTCAATTCAATCGAAGATAACCTCATGGAAAATCAATATATATATATATATATATATATATATATATATATATTTACATAAAAATACACGTATATTTATATAAATACCTTCCCACTGAATGGTAAGCGGCCACACAAGAAGAGATAGAGCATGACGCCTGCACTCCACAAGTCTACTTGACTGTCATACCCTTTCATTTCCCACACCTCAGGAGCTACGTAAGCCGGTGTTCCGCATGCCATCATTATCTTCTGATGTGGTCCGGCGAAATGTGCTAGACCAAAATCGCCCAAGATAATATCGAAGTTGTCTTCATCTGCACTGGACGAACACAATATGTTCTCTGGTTTGAGATCCCTATGAACCACTCCCCGGCTATGCAGATACTCGACAACGTGTAGCAGCTTTCGGAAAATATCTCGTGCCCTAGTTTGCGAGAATTTCTTAATTTTGTCCAAGCGCTCGAAGAGATCGCCACCAGACACCATATTTGTGATAATGAAAATCTGCCTGCGAGTCTCGAAAACGTGCTTGAGGTTGAGAATATTTCGATGATTCACGAGCCGCAACACGGCAATCTCGGTGTGAAGTGCTTCCTGCTCCTTTTCGTCTAGATTTAGCTTTTCTATGACCTTCATCGCATACTTCTTTTTGGTGGTCTTGTGCTGAGCGCAAACAACTGAAGAAAAACGTCCAACGCCAAGTTCTTCGAGTTTCTCGTACTCATCCCACGGAGCTTCTGCTATGGCGTGCGCCTCCACAGCCTACACACACACACACACACACACACACACACACACAGACAGTCAATATATATATATATATATATATATATTTATATTCTACGCATACGGCATATGCTAGACAAAATATACACTACCATGCAAATTGGAGTGTACAATATTTATAGCTTTCGCCTATTTTCTGAAATGTTTTTCAAATCTCTCGTTTTCTCTACTTCTCGTGCAAACCTTGATCCAAGAATCTCTTTCCTTTATGCTCTGCGCGTAAAGTAATCTTGACTTCCTTGGTTCCTCCTTGATAATGATTTCGAATCCGTATTTCAGCTTTGTCCGTTCTCTTTCCGTCGCAGCCTCTACAAAACATCCCGGCAAGAACGTACTACAAACCTGATAATAATTCAAAATAGACTCACTACTGGATCGAAAACGTGCCGCGGCAATCTAAACTGTAGCTACTACTATTCGATGTATTACATACCGCCTCAAGATCCTTCGGATTATGGAATTCATGAAGAAAACCGTTGCGAACTACAAACCATCTTTGGTGCACCTATGGATCAAACATAAGTAGTGACTGACCACCATGAATTAAGAAAAAATGGCGGTACCACAACACGTAATCAGAATGTCGAACAACGCGCTCCTCCCATATGAAGAGCAGAACACCATTGATTCTATGGATGCCTACTATCAATACTACTCGCATCTGTTGGATTACCTGACGAAATCTTGAACCGATTTTGCTCAAGTATCCTTCATGCGATCTTCCTTGCACCTAACATAATATTTATACATATAATACACAATATTAGATCCAACGACACCACCTCAGCAGAGCATGATTAGATGTTTGTTCAATACAGTGGCACTTCGCTTGCGTTCTAAGCTTGCACCACAATTTGGACAGTATTTCACCTTAATTATAACACAAACGAACAATGACGATATCCGAAATGTTAGATTACAAAGTGTATGAGTTAGTGAATTTGATCAACACGGTGTTGCATAGTTGGATTTGATCAAATTTTACATCAATTTTCATTATTATTATTATTATTATCATTATTGTTATCATTATTGGATATACATGCACGAACATGACATAATACATCATCCTGCACACAAAAGATACACTCTACAAACACACAGCACTTAGGATGATGCTTTGTTAGACTGTGTAATTAGTGTTTGTACGCCTACTTCACAAATACTTTATAGACAGGCAACTCATCATTTCCCTCGTCTCTTCTAATTCCCCCACCCCCCCATCTCTTCTCAAGCACGCAACACGGTCACTAGTACTTCAGCAGCTTGAATTTGGTCGCCCGTTGTCATGTTGAAGAATACTTTCATGCTGAATCCACAAGCTCTACATATTACAGGTATGCTGCCACCATCGCTCGTAATCTGATTGCTGTTTCTCAGTCCCCCCCCCTTTCCTATGGGGTTTGTCGTCATAGGAATTCTACAGTTTGGTGAGGTGTTAGACCGAACAACTGGGACGGACGGGCTTGTATCCACATTGTAAGAAGAAGCTGCATGGCCTAGCTCTGATGTGATTTTTGCATCTTTCTTCCGCTTTTTCTTGTCTTTTAGGGCCAATCGCATCTTTGAAGGCGAAAGAAGAAGTCAATTATGTGTTGATAAAAGCCAATTCTTATGCAACAACATTTTCATGGTAGACATAAACCTTCGCGTAGTCCGATGCAATTGCCGACATATCTATTGTACTCTGGAATACTCCTATTGTAGCAGTAAGGTTAAGTTCTTATTTTATCAACTTAAAAAAAAAAATGCTAAATCATTTTGAAAGCTTTAGGCTCGATCACCTTCCACGGATCTGACCACGTCAGGATGTTTATTCAGCCACAGGCAAAATTGTTCGGCATTCAATGTTTTTTCATCCTCTTCATCCCCCCTTTCGATTTTACTGAAGGCATCTTCAAGCATTATCTCCGTCTGATCTTCCGTGACCATCTTTACGTCCTCCTCGCTTAAAAGGGCACGTGATTCCGGTGATCGAATACGAATGGCCGACATGGAGTGTAGCATCATCCCAAGGCCCCTTTCTCCAACCTTCTGTCGGCCCTGCAGGTCAAACATACGGAATATCATCTCTCTTTTCTCGTCTTCGGTGCCACGTAGAATGTATCCCATTCCAATCATAAACGATGGCCAATCAATCCCGCCAACACCTGATAGAAAAATGTATAAGCCCAACGAAAATAATGAATAACTTTGCATTCCATTCCTCAATTCACAAATTCCGATGATATTCTTCTAACCTTCTGGAGCAAAAACGGAGAACAAGCGCTCTCCAAGTATCCCAGGCAGAGGAAAGCGCCGAAGGAACGCCACTTTTGTGATGGTTTTCCCGGCACCTAATGAGCGGAGGGCCAGATCTGCGAACGTATTGCGTATCATGTTCAACTCCCTCCTGTCGAACTTAGCCTTTGCTTCGCGCTTCAGATGTTCCGGTTTTGCATGGTTATGCCCCATTCTCACTCGAGGAGCAGGTCCAAGCAGGCCAGCGGTGCAAGATTTTTCACACTTTGCCTTTGATGTACAATCTTCTGGAGAGATAGATGTACTGTGTTGTGGACTGCCCGGATGTACTTTGTTTCAAATATCGAATTATGTCAAGTCGTAGATACCAAAATGGTCTCATTCTGTTGGCCCAGGATTTTGTTTTCGTCGAGCTCATTTTGTTCAAAAAACTCAAAAAATGCAGCATGAAATAGAATCAACCCCAACAATAATCTTCTAATACAGCTACGACGATTTCGAGTCGCAGAGACAACATGATTTTACATGTCGCAGTTGAGTTTTTAATGCGCATTTAAGTTTACAAGATAATTGCATCACTCTTTCATCCAGACTTATATACGCAATGCCAATTTTGTGAACGTTTATCTTACAGGTTCATTGCTGTAAAGGCAGCTAATTGTATTGTCGCACTGTTATTAAAACAAGCAATACGACCGTGCTATGAACACATGCTCGTAATTTTTGATTTCCGTTCAGACCTTTCCTTCCAGAAAATCACTTCTAGATGACGTGCTGGCCTTCTTTTCAGGGTTGGAATGTGTTTCAGACATAGAATGCCTATTGTGTAAAAAGATTTCTGCGGGATTCCGATGTTCATCGGTATATTTCTAAGATGTAGTACGTTTATGTACGAATAGAGGTGACATCGTTTCACTGGATATCCTAACAGTAAGACATTTAGTAGAATTTAACTGTTTTTAGTGTCCCATGATTTCTGAGTAATAACTATTTTACGTAAAATATATCCAATATTGGATTGTAATAAGCGTAATGATTTAGATGGTCACTCGATTTTTCAGTCTTAATTTATTTATTGAAGTAGAATTTTCTTCGTGTCTGAAGGCTATCGCACACAACCTTCACTTAACTCGGCCAACTCGCCCTCCCCTTGGTTAGAAATTCGTCTGAAATGAACTCGTGGCATCCATGTGATTTTTCAATTGCTTTACTGTGACAGCAGATCTAGGATGTCCAACGTTGCCGCCAACACAGATTACGATTACCTTTTCAAGCTTCTCCTTATCGGAGACTCTGGTGTTGGAAAATCATGCCTTCTTCTGCGCTTTGCAGATCAGACTTATACTCCTAACTACATATCCACAATTGGGGTGGACTTCAAGATTAGGACTATTGAGCTCGACGGTAGATAAATGAATAGTTTCAATATGATAAAACTGAAAATGTTAAAATCAAACATCCGTAACTCAGGAAAGACTATCAAGCTGCAAATATGGGATACTGCTGGGCAAGAGCGTTTCCGTACAATCACAAGCAGTTACTATCGCGGTGCTCACGGAATTATTGTGGTTTACGATGTCACTGACATTGATTCCTTCAACAATGTTAAGCAGGTTCGGGACCCACTATGTTTTTATCTAATTCAATTATTCTAATTTCTTCTTTGCATTAGTGGTTATACGAAATTGATCGCTACGCCTGTGAGAATGTGAACAAATTGTTGGTTGGGAATAAATGCGACATGGAGAATAAGGCTGTCGATTATTCCACTGCGAAGCAATACGCTGACCAGCTTGAAATCCCATTTCTCGAAACGAGTGCAAAAACTGGTGACCAAGTAGAGAACGCTTTCTTGAAAATGGCGGCAGAAATAAAGAACAGAGTCGCCTCGCAACCAAGGTTAATTTTCTAACATCTAAATAAATTCTCGATCTTTCCTAGGATTAAAGATTTTTCTTTTCCAATAGTGTTGCGAAGAAGAATGATCCAGGGTTTGACATCTCTGGCTCATCAGTATCGAGCGGCGGATGTTGTTCTTGAAACTTTAATTGCTCTCTGGAATGTGATCACGCGGATATTAGGCTTCTTGTACTTGGATTTGAGCTACATCGAGTATGATCGAACGTTTTAGTATGGATTGGATGCTTTGTTTTCATTCGAACCATATGGTGCTATGAATGCACAACAATTTAAGCTGGATGTATAGAGAAGCAAGATAATGCACACAGCGAAGGCAATGGTTGAAAGCTGCACTTGGTATATTGCAACGAAGTGCAATTTGTGTTTAATCTAGAGCAGAACATCTCTCTCTAGCTCTTGTTCTGCTACGCACACATGTAGCATCGCGATGAAATAGTGCAAAATTTTCATGTGCGCATCTGGTACACCGCGCGCGATTTTCCACGGTCAGAACCGAAGAGAATTCTCATATTCTCATTTTTTCATTCAAGCTGCCGCAGCGATAAGCAAATTCTGGCCAACATCATCAATTGTCAAAAACTTTTATACTTTGCACTGCACGCAGTCTAGCTATGCATGTGTGGAGCTCCACTAGCATTGCACGGCTAGATAGACGGGTGAATGTTATAATGTACAGTGAGTGCGGCAATGCATGTGCCCTGGAGCTTTGCCAATGGCACATTCTTCTACATTCTAGCATTGCTAGATTGTTCTGGTGTTGTCACCCAATGACGATTGACACAATGACGACTTCATCAACTAGCTTCAAACAACAAATGAAGCTGCAGTCAATGACACCGAAACCTTGCTAGCATCTTGCTTGAGCTGACGAAGCCAATGAGAGTCCCCGCAGCGCGACTCGCATGCATGCTAGCATGCCAGCATGCACCAAACACCAAGCTGGAGTGGTCCAATGCAACGGTTGCCATGCACACCTGGACAGCTAGACAGCTCTGGAGCTAGGCCGCTTCACTCAGCCGATCCCTAGGTCCCATCGACGTCTCCTTGTCGCAGCGCAATGCTGTGACAACGTGCAGAATCGTCCCTTCATGGATTTGCTGCAACTCCATCGCGTTTGGACTGTTGCACTCTGCTGTCACCGAGGCACCGAGGGCTCTTTTTGGCCTTGATTGACACCTCGCAGTTGACATTGAGAAAACTTGTCAAAATCCAATGAGAAATTGAGAACCACTGGAAACCAAGCTAGCAAGCTCCAGAACTGGCAAGTGTGTGCAGTGGTGTCAAAGAGAGAAAGGAACCGAACAGAACAAGTTTCGAAGATCACATCGAAGCTGACAGCACCGCTGGACTGGCCAGCTCCAGAGCTAGCTAGCTAGGAGCTGGCTGGTCGGAGCAAGTTGAATTGAATGATCAGTCGTTCACCAATGCCCAAGGCGGTCTGACGTTTCCAGTGGTGCAGTTGAGAGGACGACTGTTGATCAGAGGTTTGGTCCTGTCGTCCTGTCCACCAGCAGTCGCAGTCCTGGAAAAAAAGATGAAAAGAAGCGAAGGCTTTTGCATTGGAGCGGTTTCCAAGGATCATGGAACAGGTCGCGCTGGTTCACTCTGCTAGTCTGGCACTGCACTCGTGTCCACCCCTAGTCCCCGATCCCCGATCGACACAACTAGACAAAGTCACCAAGGTGCGAAAAGTTGAGGGCTTGTTTCTCCCCCACCGGTCACGCATTTGGACGGGTGATTTGCGCGGGGCGCGGAGCCACAGCTAGCGAAGGTCAATTGCATTCAGCTTCAGAGCGACGCGTGTGTTCCCAGCCACCAACAACCACACGCGCACCACCAGGCTGGCAGAACAACAGAACAGGGAAAAAAGGAAAAAGTGCTTCACTGGCTAGCTGGTGGGGTCAAACTAGCAAATGCAAAACGACCGTGGGACACGCTGGTTCGTCTGTGTCCTGCCTGATCAACTGGACCACCAAGAAAAAATGAGGGTTTGTTTCAGGGCGCGGAGCCCCAGCGCTAGAGAGCAGAGGACAATCGAGTCCATTGTGGACGTGCATGTGCGACATCGAACTGAAGGAACACGAAGTATGAAGATTCAAGATTCAAGATTGGCTCATTCGAGAAGAAGTTTGCGAAGAATGAATTGATTGCCACAGTTGCGGTGTGCTTGTAAGACCTGGGAAACACAGGCCATTTCTCTACTAGACAGAGGACGATGTCAGGAGTCCATCGAAGATTCAAAAAGATGAAAAATAAAATATGTATTTAATCGGGAAAGTATTTAAATTTGAAAATGAAAGATTTATAGATGTTTTGTAGCTGCCTGTATTTTTCATTTGCGACCTAAATTTATTTACTTTGTTTTGAGCGAAAGGCTGTGGTGTAAATTCAAACTTCATACTCAGCCTCTCCAATGATCAGTCTTTTGTGGATTGTTGCCCTCTCCCAACTCGCTCTCGCTCAGCATGGTAACCTAACCAATAACATTTTCTTGCAGGCCCTTACAGATGTTATTTAGATCTGACGAAGGCAACCGTGCTGCCAAGCGGTGGTGAAATTAGCACCGATCCCTCTGGTGGAGAAGAGTTAGGCGAACTTGCACGTTTGGTTGCCAAGCAGCCTGCTTCTGCAGATGAGGGAGGAGTAGCCGAAGAAGGTAAAATCTTATATTCAATTGATGTGTTTATCTTATGGCATATTTCTATGTCAGTTGGAGGACTATCCTCGGAAATGTCCTCAATGACTGAAGTCCAGTTCATCAAGAGTTCACCACAAGCAATGAAGATGCTCAAGGACATTAAAATGCTTGCAAAACTTATCAAGAAGGCTAAGCTGATATCTGCTGCAATTCCAGCTAGGGAGAAGAAGCTAGAGTCACTGAAAGGGAAACTTAAAACATTCGTAGCAGCCGCTCTAAAATCCAAACAAGAGAAACTTATGCAGTCATTCAGTGGAAAAGAACAAGAGATTGATTCAAGGATCAAGTTCGTCCAGAGAAAACTGGAGCAGCTTAATGGAGCTAAAGCAAAACTCTCAAATGTGAAAAGTCAAGTCGGCAAGAAGGACGACAAGGATGGCAAGAAAGCAGGTACAATTGATGATCTCTTAAACCAAGAACTCGGCGGCGATTCTGAGGAATAAGAAGCAACCTGGAGTCTTTACTGTCGTCACATCGGGCAACGTGTCTGTTTTCTGTAATGTAAAAGTGTTAGAGCCCCTATTCTGCAAGCTTCTTGTATGCGTTGAACATGACATCATTTGATTCATTCAAAGCTAGCACGCATCGCAGTTCCGCAATGATGTTCATTGCTCATGTGCAAACATTGAATGGCTAATGAGCTGCGCATCACTTGTGCATTCCTACCACGTCGATGTGCATGACATGTGAGTCTGTTGTGCGATCACTATTTGCGTGTGCGCACGTTCAATTTTGTTGTCATGCAATATTGCGCGCGCGCTCGTCGATCATGCAAGTGTGATCACGCACGTGCACGCGCGGACACAATTGGATGTGGCGGTGCATGATGTCATATGCGCATGCCTTGTCAACTACCTCCGCATGTGTGCAACACAAGCTAGTGGCCGAAACCGGTCACAATTAAATGAGTCCAAAAATGACTTTTTTGGTTTTCGTTGTGCAAAAAAAGTTTGCATGCAGCCGACGTGCACGTGCGCGCGACTCGTGCCAAGCGAGAACTGCTGCGCGTACGTACTGCGCGCGACATCGACGACAGGATATAGATGATGCTTTATTTGCGAATAATGCATGAAACACATGACATGCATGGCAGAGACAAACAGATGTAACACAAGTTCTAGATCTACTTGATCTACTAGATCTAGCACGCAACGCGCTAAACAGAGAGCGTGATTTGCGTCGTTGGCGGCGGTGCGATGCGTGTTCAATCAAACAAACGTTCGAGCCCAGCGAACTGAGATGGAGCGTGTTTTCAGCATGAAAATGAAGGACATAGCATGCCAGGCAGGTCGTGGGAAACCCAGCGCAACTACGCATTTGATTCCTCATCTCAATAAATGGAATCCTTTTTGTACATATCGCAATCATCTGCATGTGTGTCTGCATGTGTCTGCGTTAAAGATTGTTGCTCATCGCAGCTAGCACCTACGCAACCAGCCGCTATCGGCTGCGCATGCCGAACAAAAAAACGTCGCCACTGCACAAATTGATGTGTGTATACAGCCCGCAGGCTTGTGCAGCATGCATGCACGATGAGCAGAATGCTCTCGCGCGTCGATCGCCGAGCAGAATCATGCTGCATGGACAATGACATTCACAGTGCGCTAGCTAGTCAACGCATGCTACTACGAGGTTTCAATGCAAGTCGGGAGTGCATGCGATGAAGATGTGAGAGGAACACAGTGCACGTTGATGCGTAGTAAGTAAGTATTTCCTTCATGCATCGATCATCGTCCCGTTTTCTGGCCCAGCTTGTTGACCATTCCTGCGAATTATACGCACAAAGAACAATTTGCATGGGCTCTCCGTCAGCTCATCTTTTTTTTTCCCAAAAAGACATCAAACATCGTCAAGATTAGTCTGCGACTCACGGTTGCGCCATTCCCTAGCCTCGCGGTATTCTGGCTTTATCTCCAGCGACTACCATACGCACACTATTAACACTCGCTTGGATGATTTGGGAGAAAGCATGAATGAAACATATGGTATATATTAACATAATATTTGCATATATATGAATGCCAAAAGCTACGAGCTTCTACCCGGTCAAATGACTTGAGTGCCGACGCAAATTCACCTATGTAATTGTAGCAGAGGCCTGCATGCGAACAGACAACGATGCTCAGTGACTACTCATAAGCATGACTAAGGCTACTACCGGTTAGTATCATCTCTCTCTCTCTCTCATAACTAAACTATTCTTCATGACTTACTACCCAAATTGTAGTGTGTTACGTGGTGCTCTCCACAATCACGAATAGAATCGATGAAATAGCTGAGCGATGACAACGGTTGAAGAGGCGTTGTTGTGGAAACAAACAAATACATAAAGATTTATAATACATATTATATATATATATATATATATATATATATATATATTATATAAATTAAGTGCATGTAGCACACATATATAAATACAGCTAATATTTGTACGTATGAGGGACAGGAAGGACAAGCAAACGATCACGTCAAGAAAGTCTTACTAGTCCTCCTACTCTATCCGCCATTATTATTACCGTTGTGCAGCTTTGTAGTCCTTCATAGACATAAATAGTCGCCCTGCAAATAATATCAAACAAACACACATTCGTTGTTCTTGCATCCCTTTACCTTTGTGCCCAGTTCATCAATGGCGGATCTCTCTCTCTCTCTCTCTCTCTCTCTCTCTCTCTCTCTCTCTTCCCCCCTCTCTCTACTTTTCTCTTTCACACACACACACACACACACACACACACACACCATTCACAGAGTACACATCCACGATTGTAAAACGGCAGCAGTAACAACAACAACAACAACAATGGAGACAGCCGTCCATTCGCACATGTGCGGCGCATGTTTGGGAACATTTGATTCAAAGTGTTTTCGTCGCAGCACCTATCTCGAAGGCCACGTCTTTAGATTTGGAGAGGGGATAGTAGAGGCTGTAGATCTCCACAATATCACGACGAATGTCCTAGGAGGAGGAGGAGGAGGAGGAGGAGGAGGAGGCCAATTACAACAACAACAACGACGACGACGACGACGACAACAAGATCGATCAATCAATCAATGGGGAACGATAGAATAGAGATGCTCGCCACAGACGTACATACCTGCTGTATTTTCTCCGAAGTATACGGATGGCCTAGCTTGTCTATCGTACATTGCAGTGGGGGGAGGGCATTAAATGTGGATACGTCGCATGTCGCACACGATTCACGTAAGCAAGGATATTTGTGTATGCATATTATATATTAATTTACGGGGGGGGGTTAGGCTGTTGGCATATCCCCTTCCCCCTTTTACTTCTGCTACTTTGCATTACCTATAAGAAACTGCCTGAATTTGTAGAAAACGTCTGAGTCATACCCAGAGAGTCTATGAAGAGCAAAACACACACACACACACACACACACACACACACACAGTTACATTGGCAGGTGGAGAGAGAGAGAGGCATAAACTAAATTCTGGTCTCTTATGCGAAGAAGGCTGATGCTGCTTAGATTTGATGTTCATCCTCCTCTCTCCTACACGCAATGCTGTCGTCTTTGCAGATTACAAATTTTAAGTCGCAAAACACACATACATATAACTAATAAACCAAAACATAGTGAAATGAACATATTCAGAAATACTTAATTTTAACAAAGTTCTTGTGTGTTTTGGACGTCTTTCTAACCGAAGCAGGGATAAGACTAGTTTGAGGGAAGGCTTTTCAATCTAAAATAGAGGAGAAAGAATAAGAAAAAGAAGAGGAGGAGGACGAGGAGGAAAACATGTGTGGGATCATGGGAATGAGAGGGCCTGATGAGAGGACACACACACACGGACACACACGGACACACACACACACACACACACACACGACGAAGAGAAATATTGTTTCATGCTTAGAGCAAGGCAAGTAGCTTCTGGTGATGAGAATAAATTGAGGGCTATCTTCGAGGAAATATGCAAGAAACTCTGGTTTTCTTGCGCCATGGCAAAACCAACGATTGCCGGCCGATAGACGTGCCCCCCACCCCCCCCCTTCTCTCATACATTCACAGGGGCAAAAACCATCCATGTTTGTAAAGCTGCAGCGGTCTCAATCAACGCATGCATAAGGAGAATATTGGACGAAAGGCGGGGAGGGGAGAGAGAGAGAGAGAGAGAGAGAGAGAGAGAGTAAATAAATAAGCCTAAAGAGGATACTGCTAGCTTTGACGTAGTAACCTTATCTTTTATGCTTCTCTGGAGCGTGGAGAAGTTGTCAGGCCCAAAGCTCTTTAAAGACATCGTGAAGTTCAAACGGCCTCTTTTTACAATACCTTGGGTGTGAATGGTAGCAGTATCATCATCGTCGTCATCATCATCATTATCTCTGTTTCTACACCGAGGACATAACAGTGTTGATGATTACTTCGATCAGCCCCCAAGATGAACGCTGCGACCTTGAAGCCGTCCTGGTAGGGGGTGTGCACCGAAAACCCTCCACGGGTCTCGAAATAGTATCTCACGGCATCGTAGTTGACCTTGTCATCATCCACAGAAGAAGAGGAAGAAGAAGAAGAAGAAGAAGAAGAAGAAGAAGAAGAAGGAGCAGGGTTCAACCCAAGAATCGCACTAGCAAAGCTGCTGCTGCCTACTACGACAACTACTACTAGTAGTAGTAGTAGTACCATCATGGAGAAAGAGCCGTGAATTGCTATATGTGGGTCTCGTAGTCCCTAAGAGGTAATAATCAGCAACACATGTAGCAGCAGCAGCAGCAGCAGCAATTCAGTGTTCTTCTTTATGGTATAATTAAGCAGATTCGGAACAACAAAAGCCGGTCCCCAGAAGAATAATTGTTGGCAGCTTTGGGCAGCAGCAGCAGCATCAGCAACTGAGTCCATGTTTCAGCGACAACGGCTTTGATGATAAGGGCATTTTGTCATGTACATGGGTGAAGGTGAATCGGTATAGTGAGAGGAGTAATGCGCCTGGATATCATCATCTCGGTAGGCATGGCAGTAGTAAGACCTTCATCTCGTTTTCATAGTTGTAGGCCTTATCGCCAGAGAGAAAGAACAAGCGCCCTGCACAAGATGATGATGATGATGATGATGAAGAAGAAGAAGAAGAAGAAGAAGAATAAGAGGAGAAACATGACGATGATTACGATGATATATCCATCAGAATATTTGTCAAGGGAGGGTAGTGTGGAAGGACAGAACGACGCATAAATTTGGTTGTCGGGAGGGCTTTTTAAGGATGCTATTATTACTACTATGGCTAGTACTCTTTTATGACGCACTGCGGTACCTCCTGTAAGGTCTATGAGATTCCTTAGGCAATTGATGCCTCCCACGGGTATTAGAATCGATGCATTTCTCAGCGCTGATGATGACGATGATGATGATGGTGATGATGATGATGATGATGATGATGGTGATGACGACGACGCTACTACCACTTCTGCGAACCATGCGCTCTAGGATAGGGTTCAGGTCGGCCTGATGACGACGACGACGACGATGATGATGATGATGATGATGATGATGATGATGACAACGGTACTTCTTAGCTTACTTACTCCCCAACATTGAACCAAAGCAGCAAGGTAAGAAGTAGCCTGTATAAGCAACGCCCCCTACACCTGTTTGCCTGTGAAGTAGTCCTTGTGCGACACACCTCGATAGCTCCACTTCGGACGGAAGCGCTTGATCAGGCCTGCACAGCAGTCCAACAATAATGATGTAATAATAAGTGCGTGAGGAGGAATACCCGAGCTGCTCAGCCAGGAGATACAAAACTCCGACGAGATGGAGAATGAGGAGGAGGAGGAGAGACGAGGAGGAGGAGGAGAGAGGAGAGAGGAGAGAGGGGAGGAAGACGGCGCCCCGGTAGATCAAATGTGATATGACTTCTCTTAACAGCACCTGGATCATTAACGTCAGGCTCGAATGCCCTCTCGCTTGTTACGGTAATCAGAGCTTCCTGTAGTTTTCCTACGAAACGTGTGTTGTTATAATAATAATAGCCTTGTTAGTTACAACACGTCGACAACAATTTTCTTCATATTTGACTCATGGTTTTGGACTTGAACGCCCTTACTGGCACGAACGTAGTACCCTCGTGAATCCGAAAAGCCTCATGACGCAAGGTGTCGAATATGTAGTTCGCGACGAGCACCATTGGATTCTTCATTGTGTGCTTGTTCAGCGTTTTTTTGGCCATTATCAGGTAGATCTCCATGTCGTTCTCGGCGTCAAATTTGGCAAAGTCAACCAGACCCATCTGGAAAACAAACACACGATGATCTTACTAAGCTTTCTCCAAGATATGATGATGATGATTATGCCCACCACCTCACTAGACACTAAACGCGGCTACCTTAACGAATGGCCGCAAACTTGGATGGTTTTGCCAGAACGATATGTTGTTCTCCGTGAAATCAGTCATGATAAACTTGAAGGGTACTTTCATCTTTGTCTCGGGTAGAAACTCCTTCATTTTTAGCAGATGCTTCATAAGAAGAAAGCTGAACTTCCCGTGACCTGCCCCAAGCTCCATGATGTACAGGGGCTGGGAGGGATCAACGTGGAACGCTTCCATTCCAGCTGGAGAAAAGACATCGCAGAGGAACCCGAAGATAACATTCGCATACATCTTGGCAATACAGCAATTGGTCGTGACAAAGTTGGGAACGATGCCGTTACTCCAGGCGCCAACTCCTTGCTGGTCATAGAATGCACGCATCCAGTTCCAAATCATGGAATGAGATAAACGAGACTTCTCCTCCAATACCAGAGGTCCGTGCGCCGTGGACGTGGGCTTCTGGACTCGATGGGAGGATCCTTCATTGCTGCAGAACGACAAAATGTTTAGGTTCATGCACGTGCGGCTAGGGCGGGAAGCAATGAATTCATTCCACGAGTCCGAAAAACGCCCTCGGCTCTAAGCCATTGTAGGCACCATGGTGATGTACAAACCTCCTTCTTCCGAGAGGGAAGACATGCCCTAGCATGCGGCGGGTGGATCGTCTTCCAGTGGCAGAGGTCAGGGGAGGCGAAAGAAATACGGGTAGCAGCTTTGCCCTCTCTACATTAACCAAAATGCATGGGGTTTTTGACTTACGTCAACAAACTCGCGACAATTGCAAAATGCATGAGATATTTGGATTGCGTCAACGTTGTGAATCTGTGAGACAACATTTCGGTAAAAAAGAAGAAGAAGCGTTGAAAACATAACAATAATAAGACCTAAATACAGCACCAGGTCCCAAATCATTCTAAACATACGGTATGCATGTGCGGCTCCGTTGTTCGTTATTTTTGGAGACTCTCACAGAATTTTGGAAATTTCGTCTAAAATAATTCCAGCGATTTCCTAGAATTCCTAATTTTCCATGGATCGTTCTTCCAAACTTTAACTGGTTGCAGCCATAGATGAATGTATTACTACAACGACAAAAAACTCTGAGAGTCTCTGGAAGAAATTGTAGGAAATAGCCACGATTCATTCCAGCCGTCTCGCAAAATAACAGCAAAAACGTAGGAAAATGCGGTGCTAATCAGGAAGGGGCTCTTCACTTCTGCCGCCGCTCTTTTTTGTTTGGGTCCCCTCCTGCTGAAAATCCCCTGTCTATAAGCCCCGGGGAATCTTCCTAATTTGTACGAAATAAGGGTATTTAATTGCGACGACAATCGACAATCACAGGTAGTAGTTTCCAAACGCATTATCTGCTTGCAGCCATTCTTTTACTTTTCTCTGTTTTGTTTCGAAAGGCAGTCCTGTGCGGCTTCTCCTGTGTGTTAAATCCCAAGCGGAGAGAAAGTATAATTACCGTAGTGCTGTTTTTCGATCGCCCCCCCCATTTTCCGGAACCTGTAAGGGAGGGAGAGGGGGGGTGAAGGACGATGAATGTCATTGGGTTAGCCATGTGCGATCATGATTATGTGGGGGGGGCCATAATTCTAGAAACATCCATGCCGAAATTATACTATCCGAAGCACAGACATAAATGTAACATTTTATCTTCTTCCAAATAAAGGAGATTCTTACTCCTTAGACAATGTATGAAAATAATTGATTGTGTGAATGTTTGTATAACCACTCTCTCATGCACGCCATTTTGTGAGAAAGGGAACGCAACGTCCAACTGCTCCATTAGATAAAAAATCAAAATCTTTACTGTAGTCGAGTCCATACAGAGGCGCGGATCATTCACTTCCACATTCTTAAATGCCCTAAACTACTTCCTCAGATCACCTACTGGGTCGAACAAAGCTATCGATGTCCGAATCAAAGTAGGTTTTATTGGGGGGGATTCTGCCGCGGAAGAAAAACATGTCAATGTTATTCATTCTGGAAGTAGATATATCTAGCCACATACCGCTGCACATGTCTTTCTGAGCCTTCCTAATTGTTGGCGTGTGGACAATGAATTTCTCAGGATCATCCCCATGTCTGAGGTGCAGAAGCACAACTCAAAGAAAGATTGCTGGGTAGAGCAAATTCACACAAACGCACGCACTTCCCCTCCCCACCCTCCCGATACACGAGACTGAAGAAGTGATAAAGTCCCGAAAATACAAACGTCGACATGGGAATGCTCAGTGGGAGGGGGATAGAAATATCGTATTGTATTATACCATACCGTATCGTTTATCTTAGTTGTTGCTTGAAGGATGATGACGGGCCATTTTTTATCTTTATATCAGGTCGTGATCCATGGAAAAGTCTACGATATGACTGAGTTTGCTCCGGTAGTAGAAAAATCAATTTTACAGCAGGGTTTAGAAGAAAGGACTCTAACTATAATTTTAAGCATATAATGTATGAACGACGTGTGAAACCTTTCTTTAACTTGCTTTTTTGCTGCAGGAACATCCCGGAGGATCTCATATTATCTACACTTTCTCGGTACCACGCGCAGAAGTTAGAAACGACGTCATCTTCATTTGTAGGAAGAGACAAACGACGCACACCATCATGAGCATTGCAAGTGTTGTAATTTTGCGTTGTTTTTTATACTAATTGTTGCACAGGGAAAGGATGGAACGCGGATATTCGACACCATTCACACTCCTGACATTTTTGACAAGTAGGCGATGATTCACCCACGATGATGATGATGATGATGATGATGATGATGATGATGGTCGCTGACATAGAGTACGGCGACTCTTTTTTTTCAAGGAAGAAGCAACAAATACATTGAATGAATAAAATACAGCATGATAGCACGCATGAGCCTAACAAATGATACTAATCATGTAAGATACACGGATGTTGCCCCTTGCGTTGGCACGTTGGATCCTAAGGACGTTAAGGAAACAGTGGTGGAGGAAAAGGTGAGGGGCTAGTTACTGTAATAAGGCTGCTCCTTCTTTGTTATTGGTTATCGGTGATTCCTCCTCCTCCTCCCATCCACTCACTACTGTTTAACAACATATATGCAGAAAGAGGGAGAGAAACCACCCTTGGACTACCTGCTCAATGCTTTCGAATTCGAGCAAGTGAGGAATATCATTCAACCAATGACTTGCTAGATCAATCAATAATTCACACCGAGAGCTGCTTTAGGATTGCAATTTTTATTTTTAAAGAGATAATTGTTGTTCCGATTCAGCAAAACTGAACAACACGAACGCGTACGTCATAAATAACACGTTTCCGCACAACTCTCATCAGGTCGCAAAGAGTTGTTTATCCGCCCCTGCATACGCCTACATTTCGTCTGGCTCGGATGACGAGGTAGGTTAGAGTGTGAAGAAGAAAAAGAACAGTGTTCGTAGTTATGTCAAGGAGGAGGAGGAGGGGAGAGATTTTATGCAAGTTAACATCCAAGAGGACATCTATCTTGTCTTTCAAAGCATGATTGATTTTAATAGTCGATCTTCTTCTGAGAAGTGTCGCCATTATCGCCGCATTAATTCCTCCTCCTCTCCTCCTTCTCCTCCTCCTAGGTCACATTACGTGAAAATCACTCCGCTTTCGGACGAATCTGGCTAAAACCGCGTGTTATGGTAGTAACGTGAAAGTAGTAGTGGTAGTTTGGTGGTTATTTAGTTAGTATACCCTCCCCCCCCCCCCCTCCCTCGGAAGAACATTGAATCATCATCACATCTGGTACCGTCAGGGATGACGACGAGTCCTCATCTTCCAACCTCACTGACCCCCTCTCCCCCTCCCTCCTCCCTTCTCGATACAATTAAGGTGAACGTGCGCGACATAAACATGGAAACTACAATCCTGGGTTACAAAAGCGCCTTCCCGGTGAGGAGTCAGTGTTCGTAGTTATGTCAAGGAGGAGGAGGAGGAGGAGGAGGAGGAGGAGGGGAGAGATTTTATGCAAGTTAACATCCAACGAGATTCTCTCCTCCTCCTCCCCCTCTGCCGGCTCCTCTCGTTTGTACGTAAACTTGCTGACTCGGTGACGTCGTCTCACCCGTATGATGTAGGTGATGATTGCCCCTACAGCTCTCGCAAAATTGGCGCATCCTGATGGTATTAACACCCCGTCAAATCTAAAAAGACTTCTAGATCAGCGTCAGCATGTCAGCATCAGCTATGGGGGTGTGCTTGTTTGTCTCCTGCATTCTGGCGTGCTTGCTTGCGTGCTTGTGGACGGATGATGATGATGATGATGATAGCCCAACTGAGCAGTAGAAGCTGTGACGTCTGTAGTCGCATACGCTGAGTGATGTCCTCATTAAATTGATCTTGTAGGAGAAAAGTGCTACTGTCAAGGCGCTGGTAACCAGGGAATCATTCAGGTAGTAAGTAGTCGTCGACGAGGAAGGAGGGAGGGGGAGGGGACACCCATTGTGATCCGAGTCTTGTTGGAATGGGTTAATCGAATAGCACTTGTTGATAGATGTGTAATGTAGTGTTGTTGTGTTACTTCTTCTTAGGTCGTCCCTACTCTCGGTTCGCTTACTGTGGAGGAAATCACAGCGGTAATAGCCACTCGGTTTTAACACCTCTCACTGGATAGCAATGCTTGTCTGAGAACAGAGAATGATGATGATGATGATGATGATGATGATGTTGTTGTTGCTTTTTAGGTGAGAAAGCCAGGACAGATTCATTTCATGCAGCTCTACGTCAACACCGACCGCAAAAAGACGGTGAGTTGAACAGATATATCAATTAAATTACTTATCTCAGAGCCATGATATGATGCCTCGTGTGTGCGTGATATTCGTACTATTGAGGTTTGGAGAGAGCTAAATAACGTGCTATCTCCCCCTTTACGTCTGCCTATGCATATGCAATCAAACCAGGAAAAATTAATTCGACGAGCGGAGAAATGTGGATGCAAAGCCCTCTTCGTTACGGTATCATCCTTACATCCAAATGCTGCTCTATCGCTTGCATATTGAGTCCATCTCGTCGCTTGCCATGCCGTGTCATGTCGTGTCATGCTGTCCCCACCCACCCACCGGGTTGAATCATGTGCTGCTGCTGCTGCTGCTGCTGCTGCTGCATACAGGTCGACGCTCCCCAGATGGGTAGGCGTGAGAAGGACATGCGTATGAAATACGTGCCCCAAGCAACCAACCAGGAGGACGATGGTCAAGTGGGGAACAGGTGCCTATTTTGTGTGTATATATATATATATATATATATATATATATTACATTCAGCAACTGATACACACTCACACACGTTTAACACGGACGTACATCCGATGACCAGGGGGGGTGGAACCGCCAATTACCTATCATCGTTCATCGACCCTAGCCTGGCCTGGAGCGATATCCCGAGTCTGAAGGTAGTCTGAGGGGGGGGGGAGGGGGGAATGATGATGATGAATGACGGTGTTTATCTATGTATCTATCTATCTACGAATACCGTAGCAGCCAACATGATGGGGATGGTAGTTTTGATTTTGTCATTCAATGTTTCTGCTGCTGTTGATCGTCATCATAGTCTCATTATTCTCCTCTTCTTCCTCGTCTTTTCTCCCGATGATCAGGAGACGACGAACATGGACATTGTCATCAAGGGCATACAGTAATCAACCACTCACCGATGATCAACTTTTATTTAAGAGAAGAGAGGAGAAGAAGAAGAAGAAAAAGAAGATTAAACAAAAAGCCATCAGCAAATTGTTCAAGGTTGACTGATGCTGAGGGATAGTGATGATGAGAATGATGATGACGTGTGCTCGGTGCTAGATCACTACCCACACACACACACACACACACATACATACACACACATTAGATGTGCCGAAGATGCAGTGCTGGCTTTCAAGCATGGTGCTAAAGGAATCGTCGTTTCCAATCATGGAGGTTGCCTGAACATAACCTGCTTGTAGTAGTAGTAGTAGTAGTAGTAGTAATGATGATGTGTTATGTGTCACAAACACACGAATACAGCATGTATGATCGCTGCAAGAAGATAGTATCACGTCCGTCTTTCTCACCTAATTATCCCGATGTTTTCGAGGAGGGAGGGGGGAGGGAGAGAGTGAAAGAGAAAATAAAGACGGTTAGAAGTAAAACGTCATCATCATCATCATCATAGTTATAATCATCATCAAAGAAATCATTATTGTGGACCATGTTGGCTAACAACTCAACTAGGTCGCCAGCTTGACTTCTCTCGGTCTGCTATTGAGACTCTTCCAGAGGTCATGGAAGCTTTGAAAAAGGTATTTGGTTATGTTATTCCTACATGTGTGTCAACCGAACAACTAGCCAGCAGCAGCTTCTTACGAGAACTGTCCCCCCCCCCCCTCCCCCTTTCAATCAATGATAATAAGTTTTTAGACGGTGGAAAACCTCAGCAATGAGATATTTTCTGCTTCTTCTATCTCTTCCTCCTCTCCCCCTGCCTCTCCCTCCTTCCCCTCCCCCCCCCCCCCCCTTATATCTGATGCGTGCTGCTACTGCTGCTGCTACAACTGCAGGTCGGAGCAGAGAACAAAATGGAAGTCTTCATCGATGGGGGAATCCGCAGAGGTAAAACAACGTCGTCGTGGTTATAACGAACGATACGATAGATAATGATAATGATCATTGTGGGGGTTGGTGATCTTGAGGAGGAGAAGGAGGAGGAGGGAGGGAGGTCAAGTCTTTTCTTCCTCCTCGTTCTTCTCAATCTTCGTCGTCGTCGTCGTAAATAAATGACCTCCTCGGAACCAACACTACTACTACTACTACTACTACTACTACCAGGAACGGATATCTTTAAGGCAATAGCTCTAGGAGCCAAAGGGGTCTTGGTTGGCCGCCCGGTAGTATAGTATGCATTCATGCGATGAGTGTGTGGTGTGATAGGCGTCGGTGTGAGTACTACGTCATGTGAACACAGAATAAGAGCAGAGCGCGCAATTGTGTGCAACGGCTCTTATCATTAGACTGTATGATGATAATGATGATGATGATTCATTCACTATCTTATTGTAGGTCATTTATGGAGCTGCTGGCTACGGAACCGCAGGAGTGACTAAAGTCTTGCAGCTGCTCAAGGATGAATTTAGAACGGTAGATTATAGATGTTTTGTGTGTATGAATGATGATGTACTGTAACGGTCTTTTACTATGTGAAATGATGTGTACGTTAAGTACATGCATATACTTTAACATTTGGAAAAACGTCGTTTTCGATGAAGTTACGATATCATACTCATCATCATCCTCATCGTCATCATCGCCCAAAGTAACCTACTCATCACCACAGGCTATGATGTTGTGCGGCACCACTCGCGTCGACGAAATAGACTCTTCCATGGTATGTACACACACCATCATGCACGCAATAAGACTGAATAAATGATGACAATACTGACCGGCGACCCAAATCTATCAAAAAGACTGCCGTCGTCGTCATCGTACTGCACCGCATCGAATACCTCACCTTATCTCTCCATCATCCAGGTGTCCATCAAGAGTCTCCATCATCACTACGTTGCTTCTCCCAACCCGGTTGTAGGAATCAGTAGTTTGATAGAAAGATGAATGCAATAAAAATAGCAACACAACGAGAACCCCCCCCCCCCCCACCCATCCCCAAAGAAGAAAATGCAGAACTCTTGAACACTGACTTTGGTGTTAACTTTAATTGCTCGCGAAGGAAATGCAGCCTTAGATGTAATTGTGACTGAGCCACCATTCAATATTTGAGCTTAGTCTTTCAAAGAACTAATCCTGTAGCCGCTAAGTAAGCATTGGACTAACGAAGAAGCCATTTGCTGGTGTGTGTGTGTGTGTGTGTGCCCCATTTAGGACATGATGAACTACGGATACGAGCCATTCGCAAAGCTTTAAGTCCTTCTGGCCAGCCAGGATATGATGTTGTGCGACAACTGTCCGATATCTCGATTATACAGTTCAGATGAAGCTACGCATCCGAAAAAGTATTACAAATTCATCTCATGTGTACGAACCCAATCAACCAGCTGCAAAGAGTGGGTGTTTTGCTGCCGATACATACGGGGAACCTCGTTAGGAAAACTATAAATTTACATTTAAGATCACATAACAATAACAACAAATGCACTGTACACAGGTGAGTCAGCATGTAGACGTATGTGCAATTAGATCCTATACATTTACAGGCAGCATGCACCTAGACAACACTTATTGATAAGCCAAGTGCAGTTTCGTGCATAAATAAATTTTGCATGTATGCATGTACACGCATTTCATACGTGGATGCACAATTACATGTAGTAGCGAAACTCGCCTTTTTCCATGAACAAGTCCAATGTAATCATCATCATTTTTATTACTCAGTTGTTGATATTAAGTGTACGCATGAGCGATGACAACTATACCATTTATGTGCATGCGATGTGCTTGGCGTGCGATCGCTGTGATACCTGAGATACTTGTTGCTGTACGCGCACACGCAATCTCACGATGCGACGGCACAGATGTGGCAATACTAGAATATTTGAGCTTAGCTCAAAGAGCTCGTCATGGCTAGCTAGATCACATAGCTAGATAGAGACATCAGGGTGACCATTAAACAAATTTATTAATTCATTCATTACAACCGTCTCACACATATGATGTAGCGCATTGTGAAACACGTGACAACAATGGAAACAAACAGATGCAACATATGAGCGCTACATATGCAGCCGCTGCATTGCACAGATTTAGAGAGAGACAGCTACATTATTAACCATTAAAAAGATTCAATCAATTCATCACATCCGTCTCGTCTCATAGTGCATGATCTAGTGTGTATCTAGTGTATGGCCAAGACGCGAGCTAGTTGATATGTCTAGACGCATGTACATCATCTAGATGCATCTAGACATGCTATAGCATGCACTAGTGCAATGTAAGACGGATGTAATGAATTAAATTAGTGCAATGTAGATACTGCATTCGCTACACAATGATGTAACAGATGCACACAGTCGTGTGCATGCGAATAATGCTCTACACTCGAGTCGCTAGCCCGTTCGATTAGCGACGAATAATCTCACCGCGTTTTTTTTAAACCATAACTTTAATATTCGCTACCGGTGCGCATGTCATAATATGTCTACATGTAGTTCTGAAGTCGCCTGAATTCAATTTATCCGTATATATACCTTTCCTTCAACTTGGAATTGTTTATAATAGAAAAAATGTAAGGCCCTGTATCTGTCCCATTGAATTTTATGAGACTGCAAGTAAAAACTACATGGCTGTGCTGTGAATCTATCAGTTCATGCTATCGTTCCCTATCACAAGATTTAAATACATAGCCACTTCATGGATGGGGATCTTATTATTCCTAGAAGAATTCAGAAGCTGTTAAATTTTTCCTCTTCAGGTTGCGAAATAGCCACAATCTCCTTTTCGTCAATGTTGTCCTCCACATCGCTGCTAAAATGTCTCGTATCAATCGGAGAATCAACTTTAGGGATGTAAGGAGGGGGTATCTCCAAATTGATGATCCTTTTGAACTTTAACCTGTAATCAATACAACGTATTATCAAAAGTTGTACGACACGCAGTGAGAGGCTGGTTTAAAATTAGTTCGTTTTTTGATAATTACCCTTTGAACCATTTGTGCTTCCGAACATCATAACCACCGTTTTTGAGGCATCCCAACCTCTTGGGGTAATACGTCTCCAAGAGAGATTTTATAAGGCTTCGTGCTTTTGTATCTATGCTCTTCGGAAACTCTACTTTCCCAATACCAACACAGATCTTCTGATATATTTTGAATGGTTGTTCATCGTAAAATGGAGGGAACCCCGCGAGCATCTCAAATATCAAGATTCCAAGAGCCCACCAATCAACCCCAAACGTGTGACCTGGAAAAATATTTGGATTTATCGTTTAACTAGGGGTTCGTTCTTCAAGTATCTGCTTAATCGCAAAGCTTACTTTGTTTACGGAAATGGGGTATCGAAATATGCAAGTGACAGAATCATCATTTCATGCCCTTCTCTTATAGCTTGGAAACAAATGATTGATACCTACGCTGTGTATAATCTCAGGTGCCAGATATTCGGGAGTGCCGCAGAGTGTCCACGTTCGCTTGCCGTTTTCTATTTTTTTGCTAAAACCCAAATCTGTGAGTTTTAAGTGCCCCTTCCCGTCTATGAGGATGTTTTCTGGCTTAACATCTCTATGAACAATACCCTGCATATATGAATAAAAGAAAACAAACAAGTCAGCAGCGAAGTAGGAATCGAAAGGGATTGCACTTCACCTTGCTGTGCATATATGCTAATGCAACAGTGATCTCCGCAGCATAGTAACGAGAGGTTTCGTTATCCAATTTCCCCTTCTTTCGCAAGTGTCCGAAGAGATCTCCTCCAATTGCATATTCTAGAACGAGGTACAAGTTGTCTTTGTCTTTAAATGTGTGGAATAACTTGACGATGAAGTTGTGGGACATCGCCATTAAATTGGCCTTTTCTTCTAATACATGATCCAACTGCTTTGTGCGGAGAACCTCAGATTTTCGCAGGATTTTCAAGGCGAATGGGCTTTGTTGTCCATCAATATTTAATGTTGCGAGACGTATGTGCCCGAAAGTGCCCTGGCCTATTGATTTTATAAACTTGAAGTCTTTGCTACACGCTTCTCGTCCTTTTGTTTCAAAGAATTGTCGCAATCGGACCACATTTTCTTCTTCTTTGATGTCTTGTCCCATCTTTGTCTTTCGGATTCCAAAAAGAGCGTTCATTGTGTTGAACTAACCTGCCTAGGTATCGCTGCTCTACTGTTGAAGAATGCTTGTGGCACAACTCTCGAGGATGATATGTCCCTCCTCTCTTTCAGCAGGTGGGATGTTACGTCAAAGACTTGGAACAACCGACTTCTGTTGCCTCACAGGAACAACTAAAGGCAACCTGATGGATGGTTGTACACGAAGAACTGGACAAGGTTGCCGTTTGCGGGGGTGGGTGCAGGGAGATGAACAGTGAATAGTTCGAATGAGTGAACGAACAATAATAACTTATTGCTAAACAGCAAACACTGATTAGGCAGATTTTCATACGATGATTTCCGTGAGAACAGAGTTAACTCATCGAATTTTCTTCGAGACATCATGTCTCAATAATGTCGACGAGAACGTGCATACGTTTACTTGTTCGAAAGTTGATCGATAAATGTTATCCGAAAAAGTAATGCTCGTGGTAGAACATGTGAACAACAACAACAACAACAAACACGATGAACTCTGTCCGAGAAGAAAATTAAATAGTAACATCCCGGATAATCTGCGACTAGTACTTATGCCTGTCTTAGATACTGTTTTTAGACCAAACTAAAAAAATGTGTAAACCTATGGTGAATATGTTACATTTTAACCCTGCGACAATCTTTTTAGCCTTTCACACGTACAAGGCAGGGGCAATAATGAGGCGAGTGTGCGCCCAGGTGAGGTGGCTGGGCAGCATCGGGAAGCGTGTTCCCCGCTATCCCTGTGTCCATGCTCGTGACTTGACATCCACGTCATACTTTTCAACGGATTCGACACCGTCTGCGGGCCTTTCCATGCTCACCCAAACCACATGTAAAGACCTCATCGACCCTGGCTCGTTCATCCACACCGTCGAACTTGTAATTAATACCTACTCTCTGATTTATTTCGCCTTTTCAAGAGTATTTACCGTCGCTGAGTTGTATGGTTTGATCTTGTTTGTTCGATTATGTAATATGAAGAATGACCCGCTGTACGACGTGGCTTTGATGATGGTTAACCACGAAATTTCGAGCGTCTTCGTCGAAAAGTATGTCATGCTAAAGGAGGGGCATTGTTTTTCTGATGGGAAAATTCAGTTATTTGAAAAAAAATCGGACCCACATTTTCGCAGGAATTCAAAATGGATAGGAGTAATTAGAGAAAGAGACCTGACCAACGCCTGTGTCGTAAGAGGGGTAATCAAACAATCATATTCTGAGGCCTAAATTCGCTGAGTGTTATTTCTTAATCCAAGATGGACCCTGAGATGGGAACGGTAGAAGATGCTTTCATATCGAAGGACAGTGCGACATGCGTACGAACAAAATACGTTTTTTTAAGAAAGATTCAAAAAATAACCTTGAGATTTCTCAAAATTTTAACAGGTAGATGTCAGCACAACGCTCTCCGAGGCTCTTCTCATTCTTTCCGAAAGAGGAACTGCGTAAGACTGATATTTTACGCATCTTGCAAATCAAAATGTGATTCTTCTGTTTTTCCAGCGAACTCGTAGTCGTGAAGGATGGCGAGCCTGCCGGTTCGATATCAGCTATCGACATTGCAAACGCACTTGCTAGCTCATTGAATGTGGAATGATTTAAGTACCACACATGTAAGCATAGCGGCATGTCTTGATGGTTATTACACCGTACAGTGCGTGCCTATGCTTAGCAGGCGAGTGCATCTAGACATGTGTCGTCTGGCCGCTAGCGCTGCGCACTACTCTGACATTGATGATGATGCTATGATCGAGTGAACACAATGCATGCGATGGATGGTATCTAGATGTGGGATGTAGGCCGCCCGCCGCGTACGTATATACGATGGGATGAAACAGCATTGTTTTGTGCTCCATGCTGTATGCATGCACGCAACCATTCCTCATCGTAGTATCACCACTACTAGATCATTTATGTGCGACATTCGATGAGCAATGAACACTAATGATAGACTATCTATGTACACTGCCGAATAATAAAACTATAAGTTAACAGTAGTAAGCTAAAATAAATCCCTTACGATTGACTATACAATGCCTTGTTCGTTCCGGCGGCTATGCGCGGATCTCGGAGAGGCATCATGATCTGGAAGATGCAGTCTGTTGTTGCACCCCCATTAATATTGCTCCCTTTCCTACCCTGAACAAGTTTCCTCACTAGAACACGGATCATCTAAACCAAACTCGAATTCCCTGCCTAGGATGCCTGGCGCTACGATAATGGGCGTCGTCGTAGTAGCGGTAGTAGCTTGTTTGTTCGATTATCTAATATGAAGAATGGCCCGCTGTACGACGTGGCTTTGATGATGGTTAACCACGAAATTTCGAGCGTCTTCGTCGAAAAGTATGTCATGCTAAAGGAGGGGGCATTGTTTTTCTGATGGGAAAATTCAGTTATTTGAAAAAAAATCGGACCCACATTTTCGCAGGATGTGTGTCGTCGATTACAAATGGCAAGATAAGTCACAGAAGAAGGGATTGCATCTCCTCGGCCTAGTAACTTCATCATCCATATCGCAGTTGCATAGTACTTTATATATCCCTCAACTCACGCGCTTGCTCATTGTTCTGGTTGAATATAAGTCTATTGAACGGAAAACTCTACAGCCCATACGAGACCTTAGAGAAGAACACTTTGCTGTGCTGAAGAAAATGCGAGAAGACATCTTGCTAGAGATAAATGAGAGGTTCTCGTTACCAGCATCACAGGTGACATATATATATATATATATATATATATATATATATATATATATATGTATATATACATATAATTGGTCGTCGTTTTAATCTATCTTATAACTCTTTTTCGTGGGTCAACCACTCGGGTCAACTCTATTTGACCCTGTTTAGGTCATAGCCTATTTCATTATTATCCGACCTTTTGGCACCTTCACATCCATTTCCAGCACGTGTTGGGTTCCTCGAAGGGCAGGTGGTGGTGCTTTCCGGCAAAAACGCTTCATGCCTATCCTTCATCCTGCCCGATATTTTCAAGCTGAAGAGTGCGTCTGGTTTCTTAAAGCAGGGAAATAGGAAGGGATATTCCGCTTGACGATGTGATAGAGAATTTGATCGCCGACGGCAATTACTACGCAAAGGTCCGTATACTGCTAATTATTTTTTTGCAAAAATTAAACTACTACTTTTTGCAATAACCTACATGTCGGAACAGGCTACGATTACATGCATGGTAAGCAGTGTAAAACACGTGGATATCATTAAGAAAACCATTGAGAAAAATGCTGTTGAGATCTAACTATTTTCAACATTCGTGAGTATATTCTTGTCACTTTCGCTTTCGCAGCTACCATTGCAGAGCGTGACACATTTGACGCGGTTGTGCATGGAAATAGATATACGGCGTAACACTGCGACGCCTAGCTAGATGTGCGAATCACAACATACACTGTACTACACATAGACGACATGCAGCAATAGAATTTGTTGGCTGCAAAACTGCCAGGAGATGCACCGTAGTGTCCTAGAGCTATTGGCAAAGCAATGTAGTGAGATATGTGGCGGTTGGACCCCAGACATATAGGGCGAAAACGGGAACCGAATGAAGTCACATGTACTGAAACATTCGTCGTTTTGTGTGCATTGTATAGCGAGTGTCCGCAACATTTAGCGCTATACATAGTACTGAAGGACTGTCATGTGCTATGCGAGTTGGCCGCGCGCTACGCTGCGGGCAAGCAAACAAAGATGCCTGTGGTCATGCATTGTTCCAGCAGTACAGTGAACAGCAACAGTGTTTGTATCAGTATCTACATTTGCGATTCATGAGCATCAGTCTGATGCAACCAGAAGCGATGTAATGCTTCTGTTTGAAGTTGACAAAAAAAACACCGCGTGCGCCGCTACGCGAACTGTTTGCACTGCGTATGTCAGTCAACTTTGTCGCAGATTTGAATCATATTTTCGCGAAGAAAGAAAATGATTTAAAGTTCACTTTGTTTCAAGTTTGTCAATCGTAGTACACAAATTCAACAGCTGCATCATCCCGTAGTTACTACTTATTGTCACCCTCTTGTCGAAGCATTTACATCATTCCGAAACCTTGAGCATACGCCATCGGACGTATAGGAGGGTGCGGAACAGCTTCAAATTGAGTGAATTTAGGCTTCATGTCATGTTCAAAGGTTATGTATGCTGCTTTGTTGCCCTACCACACCAAAATAAAAACTCAATCAACTGAAGATACTCAAATTCAAATTTAAATATACAGTACCATCTGATCGACGTAGTTCGGAGCTGAAAATACTGTGATGCACTTTCCATTGTGCGCGACTTCATAACCCTTTCAATAATATTCCACACATTTCAAAAATGGATGTACTTACATCATGGCGGTTGCAAAAAGAGACTGGCGATTAAAAGGTAGAGACGTATAAATGCGAGATCAATGAGACAATCCGGAGCACACGCTCTTTCCAAGCCCCGCTTCTGTAACCCTCCCTTCTCTCAATAATCTCCATTGTTCACGTATTATTGTGCATAACTTCCACAAGTCGACCTCTTGCTTGACTTCATGGGAACGAACTAGCAGATTCAGCTTGTTTTCTTCTAAGAAGCGCGTTGTGACATCTGGCCCGAAGGAGAGTCCAACGCCACGCTTGCTAGGAGCACGACCGTTGAAAGGCTGGGGATCCGCCCACATCAGCTCGCACATGATGCCTTAAAATGAAAGTGACGGCAATGCTAGTATTAATAACGAAGAAGAAAATATAAAACTGATTGAATAGGGTTTTAAAATAAGGCGGGCATATTTCATCGAAAGAAGAGCTTTCTCATTTAGTAGACTAGAGAGAGGAGAGATTGTGTGTGAGAGGATGGCATCGGCATTAGAATTTCATAACAGAGACCGGATTCTGGAGGCTGGCGGTTTCTATCGATCTTCCTAATGTCCTCGAGAGTTACGTTATCCTTAGAAAATAACCCGCCATGTACCACCAACACCTTCTTTTCTATCACGTGCTAAACGAGAAAGAGAAGACAACAACAACAACAACAACAACACATTGCATTATCATTGAGAAAGCCAAGAAAGGGGAACATGGTGGGAACGAGAGGAATATTAGCGGACAAAGATCAACAAAGTAGGTGTATTATGAGAAACAATAGGCGACAACTACTCAAAACAACACGCATCACGAAGAAGCGGAAAGCTTGGCCGCTACTACCCCAAGAGGTAAGAGATTGAACACTTCCGTGAAGAGCTGAAAACAAGTTCGGTCGTACTTCGCTAACACTTCTCCCTGATCATGATGATAAATGGGCTTTATTTATGCGAAGCAAGAACAATGGCATGCAGTAATATTAGCGGCAAGTAAAGAGGAAGAGGGAACAAATAGAAGAGCACCTCAAAGCCGTAGATATGATTCATTGTTATGGTCTCGTGATTTCCACGGCTCATATGGAAATGCTTCGGATACATCAGCTTGAGAACGAAGAACGTCATGATCACCTTTATCATTGAAGCAAATATAACCAATGCAAATGCTCAGATAATTCAAAAACAAGATACGAGACAGTATCCTCCCCCTTCATATGTTACTAGCCATACCGGAATAGCAAAAGATCCTCGGTCGACGAAATCACCATTGAATAGATAAGGATTTTGTTCGCTTGGCCATCCTTCGGTGGAATGGAAAAGGAAAAACAACAAATTAACGCACAACCAACAGGTTTTCCCCCTCCCTTGTGAAGTCATAGCTATCCACAACCATTCCTATTTTCCATGTGTAGTTGCGGTTGTGGTTGTGGTTGTGGTTGTGGTTGTGGTTGTTGTTGTTATTATCAACAACCGTTCTTCTCAAAGATGTTCAAGACATCGTAGTACTGCCCATGCACGTCTCCACATACAGTAATCTGCACGTAGTAAGTCAAGCACGAATTCGTTACATAAACGACGATGCGAGCAACAACAGCAAATTTATATATGATCCTGAGAGGAAAGAATCCCGCCACAATCTCAAGACGCGCCGCCATCATTCGAATACAATACCAAAAAACACAACGAATAGTGCAATGTCGACCCACCTTAGTGCCCTCGGGAACAGGAACATCCACCAGCGAAGGAAGCTTCTATTATTAGCGTAATGAGGAAGAAACAACACATAAAAGAGATCGAGAAGGATATTCAAAACAATCTCTAGCGAATCAAATTCAAATCAGACAGTGGGGTTTATTCAGGCACATATGATGATGATGCACAGAGCACCTTGAATAATGCGATGACTCGTTTAAGTATCTGATATACATACCTGTACAAACAAACAATATCAATGCACGCACACCCACGCAAAAAACGTCAAACGTAGACAAACACATCTCGTCCTATCGCTAGTCGCCAAGATGTAATAGACTAGAAATTAACATATTTGCATCGTATGTGAAGCGACTTAGATTTGAAGAAGCCAAAAATTCGGTTGCTCTAAGCACCACCACCATCGTCAAATCAAATCATCATCACCATCAAATTCTGCCCATGTAAACGACTACTACTTTCTATGCAAATCCTTCTGGTCGCGAAGGAAACTAGTCATATCCTTGAGGAATTTAGTGTCAGGTCCTGCATTATATACCAACACCAAAATGATGATGCTGATGATGATGATGCTGATGATGATGATGATTACGACTAAGATATTGTAAATCGAATAAACTTATATGGTGCTAGTACACACACACTGCTACACACCATCCTTCGGTAAATGGGGTCCTTGGTAGTCGCTGGGAACCGCTGATTAATTATATCGCCAGATTATTAGATGTTGATAAGATTTCAAACAGCATAATTTTTACCACATTATTGGCAACTAATTACGAGAATAAAATTGAATTTTGCATAAGATGATAGCACCAGTCTGATCGTATAAACTCGGATTGATTTGTTATCAACACTGAGCTGTAATATTGCAGTAATATTGCTGTCATTTCCTGTCCACCCCTCCCCCCTTCGTTATTTATTGCTGTTCCTGTCAAACATTACTGATATCGTCGATAGCGACTGTCTCACTGGGCGGCTTCGAATCGTCACTACGAGCATTTGAACATCAAAAGCAGCAAATATCCACAATACCAAATTCTAAGATGATGATGATGATGGGGAGATGTTTCGTTTACAATACATGTACATGAGTAGTAACTACCACCTTTGAATTGCCTTGGCAAATTGCTCTTCTCGCCACGCTTTTTGACACTCCTGGTGTGTCGTAAAATTTGAGATGAATGACGACAAGTTGAGCACCATCCCCCATCTCATTATTACCATCTTCATTATCCATCATCATCATCATCATCGTCATCATCGTGCACGCCGTAAACGATCATTCACCGATTACAACAACAACCTTCAAACTCTTGAGTGCCTTCTTATCCTTCGGCTTGATTTTCAAAACCTTTGTGTTTATGAGAATTGTACGTCAGACATGCTCATCTCTTCATTCAATTTCACACGAATAAGTAAACTGCAGCACATCACAAAAATCGTTTTTTGGGTGAGAATTTATTGAAAGCCTTCAGCCTCACCACACCTGTTTAAAATCTCCCATAGCAAGCTTGTATTTGCCGAGACCCGCGTGTGCAGTGCCAAGTCGAAAGTAGCTCTGATGAGTTTGGTTGATTGATTGATTGAGATGCAAAAAGGAGAGGGAGGAATTTGATCAATGTGATCATGTAAGCACTCTCATCACCACTTCCTTTGCACAGATAGAGAGGAGGGAGAGAGCGAAATCGAAAGATAAAGAACACTCACATACATACATAAAAGTGGAGGAGCAGTAACCTTTATGTACTTAGAATTTATTTCAATTCCCTTCTTTGCGTCTGCAATAGCAAGGCCGAAATTTTCCAGATGGATGTGGCAGATTGATCTGAAGAGTGGTATGGAGGTGGTTACAAAGTGGAAAGCATTAAAGAAATATTCTCCCCCAAAAAGGAAATATTTAAGATCTCGCATCGAAATGATTTGACCTGTTCGAGTAAAAAACCGGGTTGGCTCCATCAGCTTCGATTGCTTTGGAGTAGCAGCCTATTGCCTCATTGTACTTGTGATCTAATGAGAAAAAGAAATGTAAGCACTCGCCAACTCTCTCTCTCTCTCTCTCTCTCTCTCTCTCTCTCTCTTTCTCTATATGTGTGGCGGTATGTATGTATTGTAGAAAATGTATCCTGCTTTTAATTCTTACGTCGTATATCCATACAATCTCTAAACATGATCAACCTCGAAAGTACTTATTCCCCTCTGCTTTGTACTCGTTGGCATCTTTTTTGCCATCCTCATCAGTGCGCGGGGCAGAAGGCTGATGTTCGTCACTACATTCCATGGCTGGAGCTTCCGCTGACGAGCCAGTTTCTTGATTCATCGATTGAGTATCCTAATCATGACCGGTGATTGTGCACATAACGTTCAGTCTCCCAACTTCATTTTCAACTTGCATCGCAAATTTTCCCGGCGGCAGGGCACGCACGCACAAGTCCGGCTTCTCCCAGAGTGCGGTGGAAGACTCTTATTCTTCCCTCTCCACCATCACCACCATTGTGATCATCATAGTCATCATCAGCGACAGCATCATTCTCTCACCCCAACCCCAACCACCACCACCACCACCACCTCTAGACCTGTCAAGTGTTCCGTGTTTTGCGCGGTGGTTGGGCCAGGCGCAGAGACGTCTTGTCTGTTTGTGATAGTTGTTGATCGGATACTCCTGACAACAACAACAACGACAACAACAACGACAACAACAACGACAACAACGACAACAACAACAACAACAACAACAACAACAACAACAACAACAACGTATCCGAGATGCAACTGTGATCTCCAAAGAATCTCTGGTAGTTTGTGCCCTGCCCGCCCAAGAGAACAGAATTCGTCGAATAGCCGAGGAGAAGGAGGAGGATGGTCCCTCTTACTGGCTGCTGCTGCTGCTACTCCTCCTGCTGGCGCTGCTGATAGTGGTGGGTGATGGTGCTCAAGCTTCATCAGAACACTCTTCAGATACTTAAAACAGGAGGCGACTGCTGCCACTCAACGGCTCGAGGTGGTGATCAAATGGAGGCCATGAAGCGTCCTCGTTGCAAGATGTACAACTGGCAGATATATCGAAGGCATGGTCGCGTTACCCTCATGGCCATCATAGTGATATCCGGCATGATCGTTGCATCATCTTCCACGTCTGGTTTGAAGGACTTTGGACGTAACAGATTCCATCCTTTCCTAGCTACGAATTCCCCGACGACGGGTAGCTCCTTCATTTCTTACGCACCACTCGTGGCTTTCTTCACCCGAAATCACCGTATTTATCTTTTTGTGGTTGGATTAGGCTCCATAAATCCAGCAGAGCTTTCTCTCCCCAATGACGATGAAGGGTTCCCTACTGATATTACTACTAGGATGACGACTCCTATCGGTATTATTACTAAACCCCATAGCATTCACGTGTGCAATAAATGTCATCATCTTCTTCTTCTTCTTCTTCTTCTGCTGCTGGCAAGTAGGTGGCAGGACGAGAGCAGTAAATGGCTTTCCCTTCGTCGGACAAAGTATTCGAAATCGTACCCTTGAAATAACATCGTGGAGCAGGCAGAAGTTTACACCCGAATCGAGAATGGATGCAAATGGGCCTAACTCATCAAAGAATGGGGCAGCTACAAGTTGGAGGCAAAAGTTAAAGATGGGCAAAGAAGGTAGTACGCAGCGCTGCATCTCATGTAAATGCCAAGTTCGCTTCAATGGATACATTGTAATTGTTAATGATGACATGGGGAAACAACTTGGTGTTTGACATTATTCTCTTGTAGAAATGTGGCGAGAAGAAGTAGTTGCGCTCTTCTTCTTCTTCCTCTTCGTCTTCTTCTTCTCCTTCGTAGCCTGATGGTATATTGCTACATATAATCAGCACTTGAAGGTGCCGGTAGCTTCGTCCAGCTAGAAGTGAAACCAAGGATCGAGTCACTGGCGGTATGTAGATCGTATATTCAATGAGAAGAACAAATGATAGTGCGAAGATATATCTCTGTTCGATCACCATCACCACCACCATCATCATCATCATCATCATCATCATCATCATCCTATGCTCCCTAATACTTGCTTGCGTGTAATGATAATAATAACAGATCTCAAAATCATTGCGGATGCTGTGTCTTCAAGGACGCGCAGGATTAGCATACGTCCCTTCAAGCAACAGCATCAACGTTCAGGTCTCTTCATCGCTCACTGTTGTTGACTTAATCATCTTCTCCAATACGTCATGTCGTTCTGCCTCATAACGATCATGATGATGATGATGCTGATGCTGATGCTGATGCTGATGATATGAGAGTAATGGGGAATCTTCGTTCTCTGTTCTTATTCATTTGAAACACCAGGTAACTGTAGAGGATCTTATTTTCGGCTCTAGGTAGTGAATGATACAACAGGAACAATTGACTTACTACCAGTAACACGCCGTTGTTAGCTTGCAAGCAGGTTTTTTTTCACCGTGTTTTAACGCCTAATCTTGTTTGCTCGTAATCTTGTTTGCTTCAGGTTATCGATGGTGGACGGGACTATATATATTACCAAGGAGTTTGGTAATGATTTTTACTAAATTCTACTTGTTGAGTCAATTATACTTGCACACACATATACATATATTATAATACACACACACACACACACACACACACACACACACATATATATATATATATATATATATATATATATTATACACTTAAAGGATTTGGAATTGGGCGTCTACTCTCCGTCAGTCTCGGCTTCGATATGATCACCGAGAACTACTTGTAAACACCACCCACAACTATTATCCATAGGAGTAGCAGCTGCCTTGAATCTTATGATTCAATAACGATGAAAAATTGTTACATGATCCTCCTACTTCGAGGACTCAAGAGTAATTTACTATTTAAACCTTCAGTAGCATTTAGCTAATATTTTGTCCCTTAAAATGTCCTACTATCGCTCGTAGAATCGTAATAGAGATGAATGCTACTAATTAGTGTATCAGCTGAGTCAATTGCGAACCCGACTGAAAGTGGAACTTGGTCCCTAAAAAGACATCAAAACTTCCGTCTTCTCGAGGTTTCCTATCTCTGCAAAAGTTTTATCATAAGCACGCATAGAGTTTTTCCAAGTGAAGTTTATCATTATTACGATTTCAATGAGTTAAATATGACTTGCAGGTGAGGAAAGCCCCTCTGTTAGGATCAGGGCATCTGGACATGAGAGTCAAAGGAGAGTTAGAATTCGAAAACTTCGTCAAAGATGGAAACGTCGTTCCTCCATTACCTCTGCGTCTGCGCCTGAGCGACCTTGATTTTGAACTTAAATTCTAGCAGTTGTTTGTCTCTATACGACGAGCATAGACGAATTATGTAGCCTCATCATGCATGTAGCCATCGCCGGTGCAAAATATACGCACAAGCTAAGTGTACTTATGTTCCATGTTTGCATAGAGAACATTATACATTCTTCCCATGATCGGCCGTTTGTGATACGTATCTCTGCTGTATAGATCGTATCTGCTAGTCTGCCCGACTCAGTGTAGCAAGGCGCAAACTGATAGCGTATCATCTTTATGCGTTGCCGCGCAGATGCAGTACGCAAGGACCAAGCTTCGATCTTCCGTGGTGCACCGCGCCCATACATGCACAAACGCGTTCGGCGGTTGTCACTTGCTGCATTAAGTAAAGTAGTATAAGTCTACAATTTTTTTTATTGCCAGGCCTACATACGTGCGATGCTATGAATGAATTTCACAGCATAGAGCATGCATAGACACATAGCTTGCTATCTTTACTATATAGATATGTGCGTACACGACGATGACAATTTAAATAAATTGAACACTCACACATCCGTCTCATATGTGCATGAAGTCTAAGCATTTAAGTCTCAAGGCTTATTCCAAGTCTTACAACCAACTAAGAGCGGTCGAAGCGCATCATGCTGCGATGCATGCAAGGGTCATGTGCAGGCATCGGCGACGGCACTTGGCTAGTTGTTGCTAAAGTTGGTGGTGGCACTCAATTCTGGCTTGCTGAGCGGCAAACATTGAGTAGCATTGTCAAACAAAACCAAGATGTAAATCGTACACAACGCGCATTTGTTCTCCTCACTCTAGAACTACAGTAGAAACAATCATGTTTTTCGGAACTATCGCCTCAGTCGAGTCGGCCTGTCTAGCCAACTGGCGAGATACGAAGAACTCGTGCAGATGTTCTGGGATGTTGTCGATGTGAATGTCATACTCGTATCCGTTCCATACTAAAATCGGATCAATTGAAATCTGATATTTATTGTATATCATCAGTAACTCTTCTGTGAGAAATGAGAATACAGTAGTGGTAGTAGTAGTACCTTTGCATCTATGCTGTCATCGTGAGAAGGTCTAGACAAGGTTGTGTAAACGGTAACATGTCCAAACGGAGATGCAACCTTAAGAAGAAGAAAAGAAGAAGAAGAAGAAGAAGAAGAAGCAGAAAGTTCTGTTAGAAGATGATGACAACACTCAATGGAACATGAAGTACATGGAGAAGTGAAAGCAACCTTTTCTTCTATGGTTTTTGTTGGATGAAGAAAGTCCTGTGCCTTGTTGTCAGAAGGGCGACCTGTTAGATGATGATTTCAGCACAAAGATCAACATTCCATTCTCTGCTACTAACATGTGATAATGATGCTTTGCGGAGAAGAAGAGAACAGTTTGAGCCATCTCACAATGTGTACGGGTCAATATCAATATTTACCAGATTTGCGAAGTCCACTCTTTCCTCTTAATCTTGCGTTTCTACACATGGATTGGACCTTCTCTTTCTTCGTCTTCTCTTCTTTTTGTGAGGTAGTAGTACTACTATTCTCTATTATTATGTCATTGGTGGATGATAAGTCGGAGCTGCTAACACGCTTGTCTTCAACCTCTCTCCCCATGTTCGTCTGCCATAGTGTTAGGGCATGCCCGTGATGATCAAGTAGCATTCAAAGATACTATGATGTAGATTTCAATACATTATTTGAATAAAAGACAATCAGTGACAGCTTCTGTGAGACAACTATTATTAGTCGACTAATTTACAACGTTTCTTCTTCTTCTTCTTCTTCTTCTTATGTACCATTAAATCCTTGGAATCGCCTCTCTAAATGATGGTATTTGGCAGCAGATTATTGTAAGGAACAAACGAAATTCAGGTATTTTTCTTTTACTTACGTTCTCTTCCGATACGCTCTCTTTTGGGGTGTACAAGGGTCGGCATCTACAGTACCAAAATTCAATTTTAATATTGAATAAAACAAGCGCCTTTCACTGTCGCAAAAACGAAACCTACTACGAAATAGTAGCCGTAATAATTATTGAAAGCTCGAAATCATTTTGTGGGGTCTAAATTGTGTTAGTGACGATTGTTTCCTTCTTTATGAACGGAGGATGGTGAAATCAGGACGATGATGATATGATGGTTGTTGGCTCTTCCTTACATTGGCATGGCGCTTCGGTTGACCACTGTGTTGCGAAACATCATCTTGCACGCGCTTTGCAGAGAATAGACGTATTTCTCCAAGGAGTGCATTTTCAGACTGGTGGCGACGGCACGGCAGCAAAAAGAAGAGTATGCAATGGAAGGAATTTAGAAACGAAATGTGTGCAAGCTCTCCCCAACATCTTTACCCCTTGCCTTCTCAAGCACAATGATGCCGAAGTATTACCTAGTTCTCCCTGATCGAAATGTCTTCTCTACAAAAGCAGGATTTATAATGAAGTTCCCCGACATGTCCAGCAAGATTTCACTACCAACATGCTTATACCTGGCGATCATAATATTTAATTGAATAGCAGGAGGATGAGCATGTTGTGCGTGCGTTACTCGATGTGAGTGGTAGGTGACGACAATTCCACATAATAATGCTGTTTTTGATAGTAGTAGCACGTAATGCTATCATTTCTCTTATTCCAACCGAATATATGCAATGTATTGCATCCAACAACTACCAAGAATAAGCGTTGATGAAATATCCTCAATACAAATTTTGATGTTCCTCTCTCTCCCCATTTATTATTATTATCATTGTAATTATTACAAGCAGCAAAGTTTGGGAGTTTGTGTGATTAGGTCGCCGTCCATAACGATGCGGAAGGACTTTGGAACCTGCAGCAAGAGAATAATAGTACCAGAAGATGATAAATTTAGAAATAACTTCCTAAGGAGATACCCATGCTTCACAAAGTCATCCATTGATGACTCTATTTATCTTCTTCATCTTTTGTGTGAAAGAAACACCACCATCATTCCATCCAATCTATCCACCATCCACTACTACTACTACTACTACTACTACTTCTACAACTACCTTTTCGTCATAAAGCTGCGCGAAAGCATGATTTCCGAGCCTCGGCGCACCAAAGTTATACATCTCCACGTCTAACCCAAGTTTCGTCTTGAGGGACAATGCCATCATCGTTGAAAGGGCCCCACCCAAGGAATGACCTTAGAAAAAAGAACAACAAGGAAAAATGACAGAGAACAACACAGAGGCGGGCGTCATGAATGCTGTACGTTTAAATCACGCATTTCGCACACCCCACTTGTGAATGAACTACTGACCGGTACAGTAAACTTTTAAGGGAGGAAGCTTTAGTTTTGTACGATGCCTGATTATGATAGCCATCTAATCGACACACTTACACAATAAACATATATATATATATATATATATATATATATATATGTGTGTGTGTGTGTGTGTGTGTGTGTGTGCGTGTGTGCAAATAAGTCCTTTTCTGGGTATAAGATCTGAATACTATGAGTATTGCATCTATTCTGCCCCACCGATCTAGTTTCCTGAGTATCTCAAGCAAAGGCTCCTCAATACCTGTTAAACGTGTGAAAAGAAGCAGACGTATGGCGACGAGATATGATGATGATGGGGAGGGAGAAGATTGTCCGAACAATCGTGCTGTACAAACAATGTTTCTCCTTGTAAAAATAATAATTATAACAGATGTATCTTTCTAATATCCTACTACTACTCAGACAGAGATCGTGGTAGTCATCATCATTCTCCAATTCATCCTTCATCATTATACTTCTAAATGCCTCCCAGAATCCTCGATGTATCTTTGGCTTGCCTAAGAAGAAGAAGAAGAAGAAGAAGAAGAAGTGTATGGGAAAGCATTGATGATGAACAACTACACCAACAAGTAGTAGTATGCTACTGCTACTGCCGCTGCTGCTTCAAATATGATGATGCCTCATGCTCAAGGGCCGTCTAGAAGAAAGAGTTTTCTACTATTCACTGCTACTAGCACCAAGTACTACTACTACTACTACTACTACTACTACTACTACTACTGGTCTACCACCACCACCACCACTACCTTTGATTCGATCCATTACAAAGCCAGATGATGATGATGATGATGCTGCTAACGATGATGGATCATGAAATATGACGTTGTCATCGAGCTCAATACGGCTAAACATGTCAAGATCTGTACGGAGATTCTCGAGCGACACCTGTATCGTTGTTGTTGTTGGTGGTGGTGATGATGGTAGTGTAGCAATGAACGAAGAAAGGGGGGGGTGATGATAGCCAAATTGTGGGGATGGATGGTGATTCTTGCTATTACAATGATAAAAAACAAATTGCTTAAGAACTGGTGCTATTATCATTATTATCATTATTATCATCATAATTATTATTATTATCATTATTGATATGATAATGATGACGATGATAATAATGAGCTGACCGTGCCCCTGAAAGCCACTACTATGGCAGGATAATCACGAGGAATAACCCGTTCTCTAGGTCCACGCCATGGCTGCCCCCCTCCTATATATGCGCGCGCGCACACACACACACACACACACACACACACTCATATATGTATATATATATATATATATATATATATATATATTTGAATATACGACGACATGTTCCCCAGAGCAGCAGGAATAAAAACGAGCTCATCATCATCATCATCATCATCATCATCATCACTAACTATAAATAGAGGATATCTGTCATGGCACGTCGTCACTTAAGACGTGATTGCTACTACTCTTTGTTTTCATCGTTCAATCGGCCTTCGCTAGGGTATTATTATTATTATTATTATTATTATTATTACCTCCTCGGAAATAACGCTCTTTATTTGATTCATTAAATTTCTGGGGGGGGGGTGTATTTTCAATTGTAATTTCAGAGGCAAACACCTGCCACCAACAAACTACTGCTGCTACCACCACCACCACCACTACTACTACTACTACTACTACTCGTGTTTTCTTTGTAATCTTGAGAAAGGAGGCATGCCTTGAGGCTAAACACATGATAAATACTGGTACTTGTTCAAAGAAGGGGGAAGAAGGTCTTTTTGCTCCTCTAGAGG
>ADNK01001245.1:0-2500 GCA_000320545.1 Bigelowiella natans CCMP2755 | reverse complement strand
GATATCATTGGAAGAGCCCCTTTCCACAGATCTCTCATGAGAAACCAATTGCTCCTTTTCACCACCACCACCACACATAATAATCAAAGTACAGAGCTGCTTTTGATTTGTTACGTTACACTGCATTTCAATCTATCTTTGAACGACTACCACAGCTACTACAATCATCACACACCTCACACACACACACACACACACACACACACTACTACTACTACTATAACTACTACCTGATTATTGTTCTCTACCATAACCATAATTGACACTGATAACAGAACGATGAAGAATACCGCTTTCGGGCTGTAGCATTAACATTCAACAATCAGAAGCTAAACAGCACCAAAGCTCAGATTTAGCTATCCACTCTGCTTCCCTCCAAACTCCCCCCCCCCCTCTCTTGATGCAACCTATAAAACATAACGCCATGAGACTTTTCATCCAGAGCCATTCCATCCACCATGAGCATCCAAAATGTCATCATAAAGATCTACACCAATCAATCATCCAGAGCGTAGAGAGTCAGGTGTTTTCTTATTACCAAGGAAGCATATCAATCACTACAACAAACCAAATGAGGAGCTACAAGCAGAGTATTATCATGTTCTTGGCAGCAGCAGATATGCATATTTAGATGATACACACCTGGGAGATCAGGAGAGGCACTGTGGACAAGTACCATATCCATTTTTGGTGGGGGTAGCTGCAGACCAAACAAGGCACTTATCGCTTCGAAACTGCATATGCTACTACTATAACCACCCAAAACGATGAGACATTATGTACACATGATGATGATGATGATGATGATGATGATGATGGAATCGGATTGAACAAGTTACTATTATTTTGTATGCATTTTAGCAATGAAACGACCATCTCATTGGCACATAAAAGGGGTCCTGGTTGAAGAATACAGCGAGCAACAAACCAGATATCCAAAGGTGCTCTGGGAGCACGTGCCTCCATTCCAACTGGCATCTAAAAAGAACGAACAACGTACGCATCAAAACAACAACAACAACAACAACAACAACAACAACGTCAATTCGAGCATATACCCGCTGGTAAATAATAAGTGTGCGTATTAGTGTTTCTTGCCCACATTTTGTAAAGCCATACGGATATCCAAAGGACAAACAATACTTGCAGCAATGAACGTGTAGCCATACTAGCGATAATAAACTGATCGTTTCCGACCTGAAAACGATAATATGTTATCTAATAACAACGTCACCAACAACCAGTCCCTTCCACCACACCCCGCTGCTGCTGCTGCTGCTGGCTGAGTGTTGTGTAGAAGATCTACTTCATTACGTTAATGACTAGTATCAACTGACTCTACCTCATAAGTCAAGGTTAACTTGTCCACGTGATCAGAAAGCACACAATCTTTAAACAACAACCGAACCTGCGATTATTCGAAATTTCATCATCATCATCATCATCATCATCATGTTGAAAGGAAGATTCACAAGATGACTCTATGCTTATGGTGATTCAATGAATACCGTGCAGCAGCAGTAAAATGCTTGATAAAATACGAGTAGAATCGATAAAAAATGGAAACTAATGCATACGTTGGGAATCCTGCTGCTGTTTGATTTTGAATCAATAGAATGATGATGGATAATGGAAAGACCTGAAAGTTGGTGTAGTCCTGTGGCCACGTGACACTATACTGATTGTAGGTGATGATCAGGTTCAAATACTGAGCCGACCTCGTAATTACCCACATCTGCGTCATCAAATAGCAACAAGAGCATATAAATCAAAAAATCGTGAGAGATCGATTACTTCCAAGTGTGGTCGTTCGTTATATTACAAAGAATTAATAATCACATTTCCCATGTAGTAGTAGGCGTGTATCATTTATTTGTGCTGCACGTTTGAGAGAGTGGTAATCTTCGCTTTAGTGATAAAAATACTACTGGATCGGTTTCTTGGGATCTTTCACGAAATCCAAAATTAACCCCCAACGATTCGTTGTACAAAAGGAAGGGAGTCTCGTCTCCCTTAACTCCAAATACCTGGGATTTATATGTAATAATAATTCATTAAATCCCTCCATATATAGTTGGGTTGCGTTATGGATAGTTAGTAGAATCTTCACCATGATTTGCGTGGTGTTTACGAAGTAAGCATCGTATTCAAGTTTCGAGAGGTTTCTGCTTCCAACCACCTTCAACGATATGGCGTTGTACCTGAACCAAATCCACATTACACGCACACACACACACGCACAAACACACACACATATATATATATATATATATATATATATATATATATATATATATATATATATATATATATGTATGTATATATATATATATATATCTATATATCTATGTATATATATGTGTGTGTGTGTGTGTGTGTGTGTGTGAGCGTGTTAGTAAGTGAGTGATAGAGGAACTACACATCAAAACAAATACACAAACATATATATATATATGTGTGTGTCTGTATATACTATATATATATATATATATATATATAT